>JABXJD010003573.1:5000-7500 GCA_013375575.1 Percina caprodes | reverse complement strand
ACAAGAGAGAAGACAAGGAGAAGAGACAAGAGAGGAAACAAGAGAGGAGACAAGGAGAGAAGACAAGGAGAGGACACAAGAGAGGAGATGAAGAAAGGAGACAAGAGAGGAGATGAGAGAGGAAGCAAGAGAGGAGACGAGAGAGGAGACAAGGAGAGGAGACAAGGAGAGGACACAAGAGAGGAGACAAGATAGGAGACAAGAAGAGGACACAAGAGAGGAAACAAGAGAGGAGACAAGGAGAGGAGAGGAGGAGACAAGGAGAGGAGATAAGAGAGGAAACAAGAGAGGAGACAAATAGAGGACACAAGAGAGGATATGAAGAAAGGAGACAAGAGAGGAGATGAGAGAGGAAGCAAGAGAGGAGACGAGAGAGGAGACAAGGAGAGGACACAAGAGAGGAGACAAGATAGGAGACAAGAAGAGGACACAAGAGAGGAAACAAGAGAGGAGACAAGAGAGCAGACAAAGAGACAAGAGAGGAGACAAGGAGAGGAGATAAGAGAGGAAACAAGAGAGGAGATGAAGAGAGGAGACAAGAGAGGAGATGAGAGAGGAGACAAGGAGAGGACACAAGAGAGGAGACAAGATAGGAGACAAGAAGAGGAAACAAGAGAGGAGTCACCCCCCCTGTGTCACCCCATCATTAATTAGCTTTGTAGCAGCTCATTTGGCTTGAATGTAACAGACGTTCATTAATATCAAAAAGTTTTATTATGTGTATCTGACGATTAACAATAAAGTTTTTGTTTTGTTTTTTCTTTGATATTTACGATATACAATAAATAGGATATTCATATATAGTTATAATATAATCATAGTTATAATATAATAGTTATAATATAATCATAGTTATAATATAATCATAGTTATAATATAATAGTTATGATATAATCATAGTTATAATATAATCATAGTTATAATATAATAGTTATAATATAATCATAGTTATAATATAATCATAGTTATAATATAATCATAGTTATAATATAATCATAGTTATAATATAATCATAGTTATAATATAATAGTTATGATATAATCATAGTTATAATATAATAGTTATAATATAATCATAGTTATAATATAATAGTTATAATATAATCATAGTTATAATATAATCATAGTTATAATATAATCATAGTTATAATATAATCATAGTTATAATATAATAGTTATAATATAATCATAGTTATAATATAATCATAGTTATAATATAATAGTTATGATATAATCATAGTTATAATATAATCATAGTTATAATATAATAGTTATGATATAATCATAGTTATAATATAATAGTTATAATATAATCATAGTTATAATATAATCATAGTTATAATATAATAGTTATAATATAATCATAGTTATAATATAATCATAGTTATAATATAATCATCATTATAATATAATCATAGTTATAATATAATCATAGTTATAATATAATCATATTATAATATAATCATAGTTATAATATCAAATATTCAGAGAGGACCAGTTAACAGAGAGAAGAGACACAAACACATAAAACAATGTTTGACACATTATATATAGTTATATATACATTATATATAACTATATATAATGTATATATAGTTATATATACATTATATATAATGTAACAAGAGTCCTGAAATATGAAAATAGTGAAAACTTAAACTTTTGCCTTGTCAATTACTGAGGTTTGTGTTTGTTTATTTATTGTTTAATAAAGTTTGTCTAAAAAAAGCGCTATTTTGTCCTCTAATATCCCATATTCTTATATTATTATTAAAACTAACTCTAACGGCGTGTAGTCTAATCACAACATGACATTTATTTGATTTAATACCTGCAGGATGATGCGTTTAGGGACTGTCGTATTTATGATGTTCCTACACTAATTTAACAATATTTACCATCAACCAGCAGCACGGAAACAACTCACAGCGACCTGAAAGTGTTGTCGAAATGGCGGTTTTTATGATTAATATATCCATAATAATATTAGTATTCTTCCCATAGAGCACCGCGCGGTTGTATAGCCTAAATGTTGGAGGACAGACGCCCATGCGCTCACCTTGTTCCTCCGCCTGCAGCGCCTCTTGCTTCGCCGCTCCGAGTTAGACCGCAGGGCCGGGCAGAGTCGCTCTGATCCGGGCAGAGTCGCTCTGATCCGGGGAGAGTCGCTCCGAGCCGGGGAGAGATGCTCCGATCCGGGCAGAGTCGCTCTGATCCGGGGAGAGTCGCTCCGAGCCGGGGAGAGATGCTCCGAGCCGGGCAGAGTCGCTCCGAGCCGGGGAGAGATGCTCCGAGCCGGGGAGAGATGCTCCGAGCCGGGGAGAGATGCTCCGAGCCGGGGAGAGATGCTCCGAGCCGGGGAGAGATGCTCCGAGCCGGGGAGAGATGCTCCGAGCCGGGGAGAGTCGCTCTGATCCGGGGAGAGATGCTCCGATCCGGGGAGAGATGCTCCGAGCCGGGGAGAGATGCTCCGAGCCGGGGAGAGATGCTCCGAGCCGGGG
>JABXJD010002708.1:0-45983 GCA_013375575.1 Percina caprodes | reverse complement strand
CACTTTTTTAATTTTTTTTTTTATTAAAGATTATTATTATTATTTTTTTTGCCTTTTAGTTGATAGCACAGCTAGGTGAGAAAGGGGAGAGAGAGAAAGGGAAGACATGCAGGAAATCGTCACAAGTCGGATTCAAACCCTGGACCTCTGCGTCAAGGCATAAAACTCAACACGTGTGCCTGCTCTACTCGCTGAGCCAACCCGGCCACTTAAATGCACTCTTAAATGGATTATGGCTGACAGCTTGTCTTTAGTTTGTATCCAGGATGTTTTGGCTTCACTGTTGTTCAGGGAGGCAGTGGAGATGCGTTGCAATCTATATATGCAGTCCATGGTTTAAAAATGTAAAATCATTTCAGTTGTCTTAAACTGAACACATTTGAAAGTCATTGGTATGACAACTAAAAATTCCTAAAAATACATGGTGTCAAAGGCTCATATGGTGCAATACCAGCATGTTTCTTCAGAGAGATAATGGAATTGAACAAACCCTTCCTCAAAGGCATGCGTCGCAATTAAGCAAAAATGAAACCATATGTGATTTCTACATATGTTTATGTCATTAATATAGCTGTTTGTCAAGCAGATCTGTAATGTATAAGAACAGCTGCAAAGTGTCTGTGGGTAAAGTCAACAAACAGCCTTGGCATCAATGAGCAAATCTGTTAATGACAGCTGGCACCAATTACAAACCCCTTCCTAGTTTAATTATAGCGCACATCAAAGTCTTGAAAATTGTTACTTTTAAGCTGTAAAGGTGCCTGAACATCCCCCCTTCCTCCCATTGACAGTCAAGTATGAACAGTGTTTAGAACATTTAGTTTCCAGTTAAAGTCCTTACAGATTAAAGTAGGCAATGACTGATACTGTATACATGTAACCACTTACTAATGATGCTGCCGTTGGCAGACAAACTTACAGACATACTGTAGTCACAAACACATGTTGAGACAGAACACGGGGTTTACCTGAGGAGAAGCAAATTATGTGCATGAGATCATCATCAACTCCCTTAGAACACCAACACAGACTTTGACGAAGTGGGTCACACAAACGTGCAGATTTGTATGTCTGTACTGGAATTTTATTTACATTATGCATTCCCTAATGACCACTACTATCCCATACCTAGTCTCATCTCAACCCTAAAATCAAGGTTTAACCTTCATGTAAAGAAGTGATGACCTCACTTTCCAACACACGTACTGTATCAAACACGCACACATGCAATCTTGCACCAGCGTTTTCCATATCCGACCCTTCCATAAACACATGTAGTGTGAAGGTGAGGCTAGGATGGTTCAATCTATGACATGACCAAACACGGCGTGGTGGGACGAGATCCCGTGACAAATATTTGAGTTTTTTTTTTTTTTTAGTTTGTTTTTAACAAGCTAAGTTTATAAAAAAAAAAGCATTAGTACGTGTTTGAACTAACTTTATCTTGTGGAAAAGCAGACAGTTAAAAATCTATGTGGAGGGAGAATTGAGATTTAACATTAACTTCTGTTGCCTTAATTAAAAATGAGGGTTGTTGTAGACAAACCACACCAGTCATTCAGATCATGCACGCATTATGTTCAACAAATGTTGCACATAAAATAACATTCACAGCACATCACATATTCTTACATCAAGTTGACCATTGACTCATTTATTCCCTAATCCCTAAACTGACAAGAGACGGCACCAAATTACGTCACCTAGCAAAAAGAAGTCCAAAGTCTAAACTGGTTTTTAACAAGTTCAAAGGTTCAGCACATAGAAGTTCTCATACGAACAGGCCCTCACAGACATAAATGCCAAAATACACAGTTCATAGGCTTTCCTAACAGGCATTTTCCACTGTGCGCTCTGCTGCGTTACGGAGGTGCTGCGGCTCTCAAGCAATTGCCTATCAAGTCAATGCTTGATATTCCACTAGCCGCAAAAGCGCGCCAAGCGTGAAGAAGGCTCTGTGCTCCCTAAAGAAATGCGCCAGGTCTATTTTCTCGGCGCCGTGTGACGGCCAGGCAGGAAGTGAATCAGCGAGACTATCCAGTTAGTTTACCAAACCCCCAGTATCGTATACGTCTCTACAACACCACGGATAACGAGAGATTCATCTTGGAGGTGGTAAAACATAATGACATCACAGATCCTTTTCATAAAAAGGATCTGCACTCATGCCTCTATATTGTTTCTGTTTGTAGTGTGTATATTTTGTTTTGGTTGTTTTGTATGTGTAAGCACAGTGTGAGTAACGATGCTCCAAAGAAAAATTCCTTATATGTGTCCTCATACCTGGCAAATAAAGCTGATTCTGATAAGGACAACGCCAGAAAAGAAAAGGCATAAAGCTTAATTACAGGAGGGTTTGGAGTGGAAGGTAGATACTAGCTAATATACACACAATTGTTCTGTAAAATCTGCAAGACGCTCCGCTTCTGAGGCGCTCCAGGTGTGGAATGGCGCGTGGTGGAGGACCAAACAAAACCGGAACGCAGCCGGAATGCTGCAGAGACGCGTCCAGTGGAAAATGCCTGTAATGGGCCATCCTCACACAAAGTAGCACTATGGACCTTATGCTGGCATGATGTTGGAGCCCCGGCAGGTCTCCACCCATGTTGATCTGGAACTACAGACTAAAAGTCTCTTGTGATAAAGTAATTCAGAAGTAACAGAGGAAAAGGAAGAGATATGAGGGTGTTTTTGAATCTGCAGATACTGAGATGGTTTTTACAGTGAGGAGTCAAATGGTGACACATCAGGGATTTTACTGTGTCATCAACTGTGGTTTCATAATGGCGGGAAGACGAGATAATAATTTGCGAAGCAGGTCTTACATTTGTTGTGCTGCTCTAATTGTTAGGCCCTAACAAGTCATAAGCGTGTTTGTGGATCATGGTAGAGGTTATACATGTTACATTAGCACAGTCACCACAACTCATCTAACCGCAGTGATTTAAATCCGCAGCATAACATTTTTAGTATGTTACAAGTCAGGATATTTATACTTTAAGCACCATTTTAATAGGGAAAGAAAAAATGAAAAGACAAAAGCAAAGAAAGAAAGAAGGAAGGATGGGATGTTGTATAATGTAGAGGAGCAAAAAACTAAAATACGCTACTCTGAAAGGTTGTGGAGGAAAGTCAAAAGTCTTGATTCAGAAATACTTTATTAATGAACCAGTGCCTCAAAATTGTACTTAATGCGTGTTGCTTAAACCTGCAGTCCCAATCTATTTTTCTCCCAATAAATGAAAGAAGACAGCAATAATTTAAATCAAAAGCACTTAATGGATAGGAAGTGCGGACTGTATTTAATACATTGATTCTTGTACTTATGCATTTAAGTAAATAGACCACATTGTTTTCCTCTTCAGCTTAACACACTTGCACATACTGTATACCCACAGAAAACTATTTAGTGCCTAATCCTCAAGGTCAACACATTTCCATTCCCACACATCACACACCATTGTGCTCTGAACACTGTGTCCTTGAGTTGTCACTGGCCTTTTTGCTTCAACCTTTTCCATTAATAAGGTAAACTTTTGTTTTTCCTAAACATTGAAAGAGACTTCAACACTTGTCTCTATAAATACTCTCGTCTGGGCTTTGTGTGCCACTTCCTGTAAAAAGGGAACCTCTGGCAATGTCATATTATTAGACATGAGAATAAGCACAGGGAAATGGTCTGTCCTCAGGGGTGTTCAGTCCAGGCTGACACTAACCTTGGGCTAGGTTGGTCTACCCTGACCCTTTCAGCAGACAAAAACATGGCCAAGTTCATTCTTGCTGTCAACATCCCTGGTGCTTGTGAAGACTCTGAACAAAGCCTCTCTCATCTGTTTTAATTTGTATCATACATTTATATCATAAATTGTAGCCTCGCATTGCCAGACCTTCCTCCAAAGGGCTGCGGAGGAGGGTCTGGCTAGTCCAAACAGCATCTCAGTGAGGGAGAAAAACGTGCTCTTGTTTATTGCATTTCTTTAAACCAATCATAGTTGTCCTGGTCTCCGTAAGGAGAAATGGTGGCTCTGCAAAATAGCCTCCAGCGGAATTCTCGTCTGAAGCCTGAACAAAACCCTGAAAATGAAATGTCGTCGATTTTGAATACATAAATTGTAACACTATTTTCCTTGCTTAAGATGTAGTTGAGCCAATCCTCCTTTTCCTTGGAGGTTCTTTGTCTATCTACTCTCACATCCTCTTAAGTTCTCAGATCTCCTAACCGCTTTCAGAATCAACTCCCAGAGGTCAAGCCAGTAGATGACAGGATATAAACCACAAAACAATTGTGATTGAATTGTTTCATAACAGATTAAACGGGTAAGTCACCCAAATTAAAAAACAAACATTTTCTCACTTACTCTGGCGGTGTCTCGCCATGCAAATAGTTTTGGTTTAATTTGTCAAAGTTTTGAGATATCTGTGCCTTCTCAATTCCATTGCGTAGTTTCTGTCGCTCTCATGAGGAATTCTAAGTAATGAAAACATGACGCAAGCCTTTGGTGATTGCACCCCCACCCTCCTCCTATGTAGTTGCAAACACGGAGAATTACAAAACATGGACTCTTCAGATAAGGTAATTATCTTGTACTTGTAATGTCCCCTTTGTCTCCAAAGCTGAACGTGGCTGTTATCCTTTCTCAGCAGTGACATTAAACACACCACTCGAGCTTCTGCACGAGAAAGTCACCGGGCACCATTTTGTAAACAGCTATAGCCATAGCCAGAGTTTTGTGGAGCTTAGTGTTGTATCAACTCATTTAGCAATGGTTTGAATGTAACGGACATCCATTAATATAAAATAGTTGCACACTATAGCTTTAAATAAATATCTACTTGGTATAAATTGTTTTTGTAATTTGGTTAAACTGACCCTTTAATCTACATGTTTAGGCTGGCATGTTATTTTGAATCTTGAGATAAGGCATTATTCACCAAACATGATCAAATCAGATTTTTGAGATTGTCTTTAAACATTTTTTAATTCACCAATATACTTAAATAGCCTAAAACAAATCATATACAGTAGGTATGTACTGCAGTGCTCCGGTAATACTAAAGGGCATGATATAAAAGACCAAAAAACAACAATAGAATCTCAAGGTTTTTCTAAAATTTCAACTTACGCACCAATTAGTGTTACTTAATGGAATTTCATGAGTGGTGCTCATAGCGTTGAATAAACTTAATTCCGTAGTAATTGTTATATCACAGTATCTGGACATTGTTTCTAGAAAGACACATTGGTGTTGACTTTTTTTTTTTTAAATGTAGTTTTAAGCAAGAACCACAAATGAAATGTTATTCACCTGCATTGTAATGGGGTGAACTGACCCTTTTTTATCTACATGGGGAACCAGGTGCTTTTTATCTCAACAGTTAAGATAGCTATCGGCCACCTAACACAAGCAAATGTGACTTTTGTAAAAAAAAATTGGGGTTGTCCAAACATTCTTAAATTCACTGACTTTTGGGTGCAAAAGATATTGGGTTAAAGTTGATGTTTTCGCTTCTTTTAAATATAGTTTAAAGTGAGTACCACACATGAAATTCCATCCACCTGCAATGTAAAAAGGTGGAGGCAGAGACAAAAAGCTCAACACATTAAATTGAAACTATCTGCCTAGCATGCGGTTATTTTTTTCTTTTGTAATTTAAAAGAATTCAACATTTAATCTAGGAGACGTGTCTTATTGTGAAACTTTAGGTGTCAGTCACGAAACGTATACAAATGTGACTTTTGTAGACCATTTTTGAGATAGTGGTAAATGTGCAAATACTAGTTTGAGCAGTTTAAACTGCTCTGACATTGGACTTAACATATAAAAATTCAATCATACGTCAAACATATTTTATTATCAAACTTGAACCAACCCCCATCGAATGCATTCAATTAATCAGATAGCATTGTACAATTACCCTCGGTCACATGCACTCTGACTGATAAACTACTATAAACCTCACATGATTGTGAGAGTGCCTCTTAGTGTGCCACTGTTTATCCTCAGCAATAACATGACACAGACCCTAAACTTATGTCGTCAACTCAGGCACATGCTAAGGAGAAGTCACATACCTGCCCCACACAGCAACACAGCCGCTACATACAATATAGCAATTCACACAGTTGGAAGAAAACACACACTCACCTGATAAATAACATTTACTCTACCGTCTTCTGGTACATCCTGCTGTTGGATACACTGGGTGATAAGGATTTCCTGTGCGTGTGCGTGTGCGTGTGCGTGTGTGTGTGTGTCAGTCAGTCAGTCAGTCATAGCAGTACACCTACCTCTTTGTGCAGACATGGGTTCTTTCTCAACAGCAACACAATGCTCTTTCTATTCTTTGCCCCCCCTCTCCCTGTCCTCTCTGTCTCCACCTCTCTCTCTTTCTTTCTCTCTTCCTCTCACTCTCTTCCTCTCACTCTCTTCCTCTCTCTCTCTCTTCCTCTCTCTCGTAACACAGCTCTCTGCTCAGTCTCAGTCACGCTTTACAGCACCTCCTTTCACATACACTCTTTATTAGGAGAAGCAGAGCTTCCCTCCTCCCTCCTGCTCAGCCCACTCCCCTTCTCAGACATTTTTTAGCTTTGGCTTCTGTTTTCTTTTTTCTCTCTCTCTCTCTCTCTCTCTCTCTCTCTCTCTCTCTCTCTCACCTTTTGTCATTCTTTTTGCTGTTGTCACTCTTCTCCCTTCTCTACTTTCTGCATCTTCCTCTTAATCTGTCATACTGCCTTAACTCTCACACTCTCTTCTACTGGTGTCTTTTTCATCATTTTTCCTTATCCCTCTCTTTCTCTTTGCCATTGTCTCTATCTTGGAAAAGTGGGTCAAACATGAAAGCAGTGTTAGATCTGGATGGGAGCTGGAGCTTAAGCTGGAGGGGCATTAAAGAAAAGGCTGCAGGTGAACTCAATCTCCTGCTGAAATCCTTGATACCTGGCACACGTTTTTCTAGATGTAATTCTCTTAATGACTCTACTGAAGTATTTAATCTCTAATACAGATAAAGATAATTCAGAGGAATTATGCAAGATTTCCTTCAGTTCAAGATGATGAAGAAAGCTTGAGTCCAGGGCCATGGCCTTGACACTGCTTCCTGTTTGTTGTGTGTGTGTGGTTGTCACAGATTTTTACCAAGGCCTGAAACACAAAGGTCTGTTTGTTGTTGAGCCATGATCACAGTGAGACTGCACTTTAACCACAACTACAAACCATAAACTAAAAATGTGCCACCATCAGCAGACAGTTAATATATGGGTGTGATCAGTATGCATGCTAATGTGTATAGTACTATCAGTACAAGCGGTATGGGGTAATGCTTTGTTTTTATGGTGGAACTGCCTCTGCTACTTTTTGGTCTGAGTACCCCCATGTACACTTCTATTGGTAGAATTTGTCTCTCTGCTCAATCCAAGTTCATCTTTAGTTAGTCCAAGTTTTTTAAGTTCTGATCTGGTTAGTTTATGCCCCTCTGATGAGCCAAAGAGTCCTTCTGGTCTGCACAATTGCTCCTCCAGTCTGTAAAAGTGCATTTAATCAGTTTAAATCGTTTCTAAAGTGCCTATCTGGTTGCTGCGTAGTCAGTGCCAAAACCAGTAAAATAAGACTATTCTCAATGCCGATTTTGATACCACGGTATCAAAACAACGTAGCATAGAACATAATATAGTGCAACAACTAGTGTCCCCAGACACATTCCAGACTTCCTTTTCAAAAGCTACTGTGCAAAAACAGTGTTTCTAACAGTTGCGTGACCAGAGACGTTACAAACCCGGCTAGGTAAATATTGGAGATGTATTTGAAAGATGGAGACAGCGTAGAGCACAAAAGTTGGCTAATTTCCTCCTTAACATGTAGCTAAGCATAAGCTTCAGGCTAATTTATAATGGCTACACGGAACGGGCATCTTATGTCATTTCAACATTCATGTACTCTCATTGAATTATATAGCTACAGTAACCGAGTTGGTTACAAAAACAATTGAGACACTGCCAGTAAAGTGATCCCGATGGGTTCTAGCCATGGATGTATTAATAGAATGGTCCTGGCTAACGCTGCCATGCTAACCCTGCTAATGGCGATGCTTAAAACATTTTGTCATTTTAGAACCAGAAGGTAGTATCGGTTCTCGTGACATCGTTTATGTGAAAACGTCAAGTTGCATTTTGTTTGTTGATTTTCTAGTGTGTCCTGCTCAAGCTGGCAGCACAAGCATCAAAACTATTTCACATTTTAGAACACATACAATTAGTCTAGGGTTATGTAAACGGCAACATGATACCTTGGGGCAGTTTGTAAAAGGCTTTTTTAAAAGGTACTCAAAAAGGAGCACTTTTAAGGCAATGTATGTTGCAGCTTATCCCAGGCCCAGTTATCTGAAATAAAACTTGCGGTTGCAAGCAGAATGTGTAAGAAGTTTTAATGTTGAGGCCTTTCACAGCTTATTTCCCCTTTTTTACAAATCGCTTACTGATGCAACATCCTTAGCACGGTAAGATGGGAAAGACACGCAGACATAAGAGGACGAGGAAACTGAGAGGGTCTCCATGCAATACTCATGTTTGTTGGACCACATATTCAGTCCGCAATCATTAAAACGGAACAATCAGTAAATCAACATTTTAATTATATGGCCTCCCTCTCTGAGTGGCAACCAGAGGGCTTTTACTGGAGAGCAGTTTTTTATTTTTATTTTTTATTTTTTTATTATTAAATGCAACAATAACATTTCATGTTTTTAATCTATTTTGTTCATTAATGCAAATCTCCTAAAGGAATATAGTCATTCGAATAGTGGATGTCAACAAGCCACATAGTCAGGAATGTTCCATTTCCCCTCACAGATGTTTTGTTGATGCTTTAAGCTAAATAGACTTCATATATTTCTAAGCTGTCTGGAAATGTAGCAGCTGATGGCAACACAAGTGCCATCAGTTAACGTTTGTGGCCTTGGTAAATGGTTCACATCAAGCAATTTGTATTTCATTTAAAAACATTAAAATAGTTGTATATTTTCATAAACTAAAAGATGATAGATTCCCACTGTGTATTAGAGATCAGTTAGTACAGGACTCTGCAATGCTTTTTAAGCCAAGAACCCCTTAATTGAGAGAGAGAGATGGAGGAGAGACCCCCTACTTCATATGTTGTATAAAATTAAGTTGCATATTAATCTGGGCCTACAATAACATGTGGGCAGCAGAAAACCATTATACATACCTTTTTTTTAGTGCATAGAATACTAAGCTATTAAAGTAATTGATGGTATGATTCCATAATGTTAAACATACACAAGTGAGAAGCAGCCCACGCGCGGCAGAGAGCTGATGGGATTGAAACGGCAGCAGCTTTCAGCGACTTTAGAGTGAAAAATTATTACAGCATACTTTGATGTTAAAATGTTGGCAGGACGGTCTGTAATACAGAAAGTATCCAGGCATCTTGTACATCTGGTTTTAATTGGTATCTGTCCCATTTAATAGCAATAAAATCATTAATGAATACATTTCCTGTATTCTCTGATTATGACTTTAGTGATTCCCTGACTTTTCATCCACTGTATGGCGGCAGGTCGAAGTTTTCATCTATTAGGGTAAATATCTCAACAATCTTACTACTACTAATCTACTAAGTGCACTGGCACACAATTCATTATAATGAACGTGGCCATTTTTTGTGTTATTGTTGAGTACTGTTGATCACAGATACACAGTCCTGCAGGCATAAACACTCATCACACAGCTACAAATAATTTCCAGAAACATTTGCTACCAACAGGGACGTGCACAGACATTTGGAGGGGCCATTGCTCTAATCTGGAAAAAAGGCAGTTTTAATCCAGCTCTGCAAAGTTGCAGATCTTTGAGCTGCTTCTTTGGGTTTGTTTCTCTCTTCTTCAGTCGTCTTTGTTGTGAAGGCATACTTGAGCACACAAAACTAACATTAGGCTATACATTTTCTTTTTAAAATGCAAAGTTTATTACATTAACCAATTGGGACATTAATGTATCTTCTAATAACAAAATAAGGCGCCTTTCACTTTCACTAACTTCACATCTGATTGTTGGTTGAAAACACACGTAACATATAGACTGTAGTTTAGAGGCTAAAAACAAGTCTAAAACTTGCCCTGTTTAAGCCTGTTTGGTCCTAAAACTTTTAGGCAGCACCGATTGTTTTTGTTGCTACTGACCGCACTCCAAATTTCCAAACAGAGCTACGTGTTGAAATCAACCGGAATTCTCTTTTTTTAAGAAAAAAAGAGCCACAAACAGGGTAGGGGAGTTGAAAGGCATTGAGCGATGGACTAACGGATTGTTGGTCAAACAGCATTTATTAAATTTGTTGACAATAAAAATTTATAGAATATCACCATGCTTATTCTTTTAGCAGCGTAACAGTAAGCAGCCTCACAACAGATTACAAAAATGGCGTGCTATGATTTCTATCGTATTGGCTTTGAACTGTTTGCTTTTCATCTGTTTTATTTGTTACATTTTGGGTCCAAACCAAGCAGTTGGTCAGCATCAGAGAGCCAACTGTATTTCCTGCGAAAAGAAGCTTGAAAAGCGTATTAGCCTGAATGAACAAGGGAGGAATAGGGTAACACTTGTAATGCATTTTGCGGGGCATTGTGTCACGGTAACATCCCAGTAAGAGCTGTCTGATTGAATTATGGTAAAGCTTAAAGCGTCTGTTAAGAATGTTCTTAGTGTAGTAAGAGACTGCACTGTGAAAGAGAGATGGGGAGGGAAAAACAGAGTGAGACAATACATTTAACAAGTCATTATCAAGCCAGTGACTTAGAGATGTGAAGTAGACAACAGACAATATCCTAAAAATAAACCGGCGATCCTAACTGTACAGTCTCCCTGTTCTACTCTCTTTTCATTAGCCGCAACCACACTGAAGCAAGAGGAAGAGTGTGCTAACATGGTCAGGTTGAGATCTTAGTAACTACACAGCATATACAATTTAAAATATTTAGACACTTGTATTTTTTTGTCTTTACTTTTTGCAGATACAGTACACGGAGTCTTGGGGTTTTAAGCAATGCTAGCTGCATGGCTCTATGGATGGTTAGGTTGGTTGGTCCATCTCTTGAATGGATTATCATGAAATATTGTACAGACATTCATGGTTCCCAGAGCATGAATCCTACTGGCTTTGTTGATACCTCCTAATGTTTCTTCTAGAACCACCGTGAGCTTCTCATTAGTGCGTTTGAGTGAAATATTTCAACTATTGGTCGGATTGCTATGCGTGTAAGAATGAATTGTAAATACTTTGGTAATCCTCTGACGTTTCATCTGAAGGCATCATCGGGTCAATATTTCAATCCGTCCAGTACTTTGGTTTATGACCAAATACCTGCAAAACTAATAACGTTCCCATCTGCCTCAGCTGTACTTTGTGTTTAGTGCTAATTAGCTTATCATGCTAACACGTGAAACTAAGATGGTGAACATTATACCTGCTTTACACCAGCATGTTAGGATTGTTATTGTAAATATATTGTTGAAGTTAGCATTTTTGTCAAAGCAACGTTGCGAACTAAGTACAACCCTACAGCATGGCTGTCGACTGTGGCTGGGTATTGTTTGAGTTTCTTCTGATACTAATTCCTGAGAAAAATACTTTTTAAAACAATGCAAAAGCCTAAATTGATACTTGAAGAAAAAAAGAAGAGCATGGCTTGTTTATTGCTAAGGCCATATTGTCATAATTTTAAATGATTTATTTAAAATGTAAAAACAATTTCTTATAACAAAAGCTTATTTCACTTGTCAATTGCAGTTAAACAACAAAAAGAACCACTAGATGACAAAACGGTGTTTTAAAGCAACATTGAATGAACCACAAGCTTACCAACTGCAGGGTGTTTCCTGCATAGAGAAAGTTTTGGCACGAGCACTAACGGGATCTCCGTTTGCAAAGTGAGGCTGTACCGGACTCTCGTTTACCATGCCGCTATGGGGACCGGCGGAGCTCCGACAGAGACCAGTTTCATAACTGGTTGAAAACGTCTCGTTGTAGTGTTTAAATAGTAGTCCAGTTCCGTGTTTTCGTACCGTTGGTTTCAACACCTGACGCAAACCGCACGAGAGTACACATGAAAATCTGTTGCGACCGCTTTAACGTCATTACCGTCATCACTGCAGGGGTACGCCGTCAATTCGACACAAAAGTCACCCCTACGTTGTTAAGTTTTAAAATTGCCCCTTGTGGGAAAAGTTACTGTCAAGTCCTATTCATATAAATTAGACAAAACTGGACTTTGCGGTCAGTTGTAATAGGCCCAGATGGAAAAGACCCCTTTCTGCATTACATTTCATAATATTTTAAATTGTTACCTGCTACTAGAATTTTGACTTTTCCTTGACATAAATAAAGAAGTTGTCACCATAAATGGGTGGCTAAAAATATATAAGAATGCAGGAAATGAATTCTGAGTTAAAAATTTCCTAGGTGACATGTTCTTTTGGTCACTCTATCTGTTTCAGAGCAGCGTGGGCATTTTAGCGGCACCGAAATCCGCTTTGCTATCTGGCCCGGTATATACCGGTCATTTAGGAACCGGTAACCTATTGGCACCGAGTTTTGGTACCTAACCCTACTGTCGACAAGTTGTATCAGCAAAATCTAACTTATATTGTGTATCTAGAACCACTCATTTTTTACCTGAGCACTTTTGAAATTATTCCAGAAATTACACTCATTTGAAAAAAACTCACATCTTACTAAATGAGTGTTTTTATATGGCAGAAGTGTGTGGATTGATTCATCTTTAACAAATTTGAAAGAAAGTGGAAAAACTCTGGCACACTGACTACTGCTTTTTAATTTTAAAGCAATGTTTTGCTCTAAACCGTTCTTCAAATCTAATTATTTTTTATAGAATTTCTCAGTAGTGTGTGGTTTTTAATTCAGGAGATGGTGGAATTAATGTGAGGATTTTTGGTGGAGGAAAAGTGAGGGAACAAGTGAAAAGACTTTGCTTTACATACGCATGGCCATAGTCTAATCAGAAATTCGTTTCCTAAGCCACACATGAAAGCATTGCAGCAGAAGGGTCACAGCGCAGGCCACCCGGCCAATAAATAGCTCATGTTCCATATTACATTAGAAAGAAAATGGGAAGCCTTGTGTATGACAAAATACAATTAGTTAGGGGTCAATCAAAATAACAGTCAGTTAGGGTTAATACATAATTCATATGACCTCCTCACTCATGCTGACCTTTTTTGGGTTACAGCCCCTCCCTCTGAGTAATGTTACCATGGTGTCGGGTTCTAGAGAAAATGGAAATTATCAACAAAAAGACTTTTGTCACTTGGGTTTTTATGCAAGATAAGAAACATGATTGTTTGGCAAAAATAGCTTACATATATATACTCCTCCCCGTTATTGACTGGTGGCAGTCACATGGATAAAAGCTTAATGTAACCACAAATTTATATTTGAAAGTGGGAGATAAATTTTTTGTTGCTTTGCTTGTGTATCTTGTGACATTCTAAAAGAGGAACGTTCTTGTCTCTTAATGCCTCATCAGTTTCCATGAAGACAAGATGTTAAGTGGAAAGCAGTTTCTCATACAGAATGCCCATGCGGATGTAGTACATGGATGTGAAACTTTTCATCAGAAAAAGCGAGCCAATCTAGTGAGGTCATGCAACAGTCTTTTGAAGTTGTGCTCTGAGAGCAATCACAACTTAATTACTTTCATGGTTCTATATCTATAATCTGAATTACTAGGGTTGTGCAAAAAAATCGATTCAAGCTCTACCTGTTCAAAATCGATTTTTTTTTATTTGTAATGCCGTGTATACTATCACATAGGAAAAGTAACTACATGTACGTACTGCTAAATCATTTTTTTTTTAAATTTAAGATTTGTTGTTGAATCAAGTCGATTTTGAATCAATATGGAATCGTGACATTTTCTGAATTGTGCACCCCATGAATTAGTTTTATCATGCTGACATGTAGGAGTTGTTGCATTATTCACAATTTATAGCGCAGCTTGATCATTTTTTGGTCTCACTCTTTTGATGGTCAGCATATGTGGTCAAAATGGACTGAAATTACCTATTTCTGAGCAGTATTATATTACAGAAACTTGCATTGTATTATAAGTTGAATTTTCCCTTTTTAATATAGTCTTTCATCTACATATAGATTGAGGAGCACTGCCCCCTGTTGGCTTAGAGTATTACTTACACCATTTCACCTTTTGATTGACCTGTATTGGTGTTGCTGACCGTCTTCATGCAGAAGATACTAAAGTCGCGCACGGCGTGACCTGGTCTCGAAGAAGAACACGACTTCTGCAGTTTGGCCACATTACGTGTTCCGACCTAATGAGATTGGAGAGGTGTTTCAGCATTGGTGTTTGGTATTCAGTTTCTGAATGGTGTAGGCACAAGCCAACAGTTTGGTGACACTGTCTCAACATTACGTCATAATTCTTAATTAGTCACGGTAATACTTTATAAAATTTGTAAAATAGGGAGGTTTGACGGTATCAAAATTTGGATACCGTCCAACTCTAGTTGGAGATATAAACGCCGAACCTCTTTGTTACTGTGCATGTTTTTAATTTGTTTTTCTGTTCCACTGCTGTTTGGGGAAAGGCAAAGGGGGTATTTTGTACTAAAAATACTGTAACTTAATGCACTTTATTGGACCAAGACTGCTACAGCCTGATATTGACTTGATATTTTTGCACAGGAGGAAAAATTGCAATAAATAACACCTGTTTCAGTATCCATACGTGCAAATGACGTGTGCGAATAAGCAATTGTTTTGATAATTGAGGAAGTAATTTTTAAACCTTCCCATAATTGTTTGCAGTCCTAATGTAGAATAAAATATTCTCTGTACTGTAGATCATGTTAGAAAGCAGTGTTGGTAACAAAGAGGTTGTGGGTTCCAAATTGGACTGTTGGTCAAACAAAACAGGAAATTGTAATTATTTTGGTTAGTTCATAGGCCAGATAACTGACAGATTAATCAATAATGAAGAAAACTTTAGTTGCAGTATATATTTACAGCTAACATGTTTCTGTAAATGCGTATTCAGTTTATTATTCACATTAATCATATCTATAGGTGTAGTGGCTTGAGTAGGCCCCAGCATGTCATGTTGCACTTGTTACATAAACTATACTATGATTTTTCTATTTTTAAACCTTTCCTGTTGCAATGTAAGTGAATGACAACTGACATGAAGTGGCCACGCTGTTGCCTAGCAATGGCTAAATACTATACTATGACTTTTGTAATTCCATTTTGACATACTTTTGACTTTTTCAAGCTTTAATGACACGCATGACTTTTTTTTCCCAAGACAATTTGAATGACAAACTATACTTAGTTTTTTTACCACATACCTCTGACTGTTGCATAGTGGCAAACACTAGCAAAGACATTGAAGAAAACTTACATTGACCCCCCCAAAAAAAGCATTTTCAGATTAATTTAATATTGCAATTTGCATTTGACAGACATTGAGAATCAGAAATGGGTAGACCACTCACAGAGAGCAAAGGCAAAGAGCTGCAGTCTCAGACTCCCCCCTCCCTTAATATTCTTTAAAGGAAGGCATATAGCAAGAAGAAGCCATGGGAAAATAGACTTGGTTGTTGTCTCTTCTTGTGCTGCATTTCACATAGACATAAATAGCACACACCAAATGACCAATCCCTCGACAGTTGCTTGCTGCTCAGCCACTTTCACAATGTTAGCATTTTCTTATGTAGTATTTACATACATCATTAATACAATTACAGATTTCATTGAGGATTAAAGCAGAGCTGGGTCAAATTATTTCAAATGTTTGGTTTAATGTTGAAGTTCCAGATGGATGAGGGTTACTGCTGCACAGACAAGCCGTTTCACATTAAGATGCTATCCTATTAAACATTCTGCTTCCTTATTGTGATGTATGTTTAAAAAAAAAAAAAAGTATTAAGATATTAAGTAACTGTACGTTGATAGTATGTCGATAGGGGTGTGTTGTTTGTCGCTCTGGTATTAAGCAGGCACTTAAGTACCTGTGCGTATTGTGGTTTTTGCCATTACAGAAATTGTCTACTGTTGCACATTTAAAACTATTTAACTGCATCTGACACAGGTTGTCGTGAAATGGTACCAACTACTGCATTTAGCAACCATACTTGCCCTTCATTAAAATCACCTTTCAACGCTTGGCCTATTACCTTAGAGACGTACTACTTTTTCACGTCTTAAGTTTTTGAAAAATGTTTAATACAAATAACCTCCTTGGCAGAGGTAGAAAAGCAATAAACATACCAGTGAATATTGCAGGTTCTTGGCTTATGTGTGCTTCTTAAATGTGCAGTCATTTTAGCAAAATACTTTTTGCTTAACATCCATGTTAAATGCAGTCGCATACCACTTTTTTGAGGTGCAAAACCAATGTAACAACGGTATTTCACGACTTTGCTATACGTCTTAAATGTAAACCTTCTGTCCGACCCCCCAGGTCTTCACCTTGGCCTCTGTCGCTTAACTTTACGTTCTCTTCATTACGGCTTAAGGGATCAGTTCTTTTTCTGACTATTTCCATTGGAAAGAGTATTGCATGTAGTTTCAATATCGCCTCTAATCTCAGAAGTAATCAAATGCAATGATGTATAATGACATAAAAAAAATTTAACATTCGCGTTGTGTTCTCCAAAACTCAAAAATGGAATGTCATCGTTGAGACATAAATACATTTACAATAGGTACAACTTTTCAAATGCCATGGTCAATCCAAAATAACATTTAGATAAACATTTAAAATACAGTATTATACAACAAAAGTGAAATAAGTGTAAAACAACACTTGATGACAAAATTATCATACATGTTGTGAAATATACATTATTAATCTAACTTTTTTTCATTTACAATGTTCATCCACTGACATACAGTATATTACAGCCAGGACGGAGTTAACGGCGGGATAAGTGCATAGCAAAATAGATCATTTGACCAAGTTTAAAAACAAAACAAAAAAAAACGCATAAAACTGACAAACCAGCTTTCGAAAACATTAAAAACCACGATTAAGGCAAATCTCATTTAAAATTGGCGTAGTCTGAGAAAATGTCGACAAAGTCCTGTACCACCCTGTAGCAGAAGTCATATTGTTCCTATAGAATTAAGAGGGGGGAGAAAAAAAGTTGATTAGGAAGTAGCCTGTAACATGGAATATAAGATACATGACAACAGTAACATTTTAGAAGCACTTGTGAATAGTTGTGATTCACTCGTGCCGATACTTACCACAGTTTGGACCATATGAGGCCTCTGCATGCGTAAACTCTTCACAGTTTGGAACACGTCCAGCAGGCCTTCTGCCTTGACTCGCTCCAAGATATTGCTCAGGGCAATGAATGTACCTGTTCGCCCTGCGCCAGCACTGCAGCACACAAACACCAAAACTCTTAGAAACTAATCGAAGCACACAGAGCGGCTTGTTGTTGTCCGTCATTGCAAAAGGCTTCAGCAGACAAGCCAAATCTAAAAAGCGGCTCAGGTGTGTGCATTTGCAAGCTACCTGCAGTGTACGACAATGGGATGATTCCCAGACTGCTGCTGCTGTCTCTGCACCGAGGCGATGATGTCGATCATGCCTTTCCCCTCGGCCGGGATGCCAACCTCCGGCCAGCCGTGGAAGTGGAAGTGCCTGATCACCCTCGTCTGCTTTTCCTTTGAGAGGAAAGGGACAGGCAGACGAGATATTGCAATACCTTTCGAATATGATTTATTAGCAGTATACAAAAGCATACTCTTACCCTATTAATAATCTCATAACCCGCAAATGTATCGTGACCCTTTTAGAGGGGGCCTCAAACCCTAGGTTGGGAAATACTGGACTAAACTGCCTAACTGTATATAGAGTTAATAAAACCAGCTTCACCATTTCTTTTCTGAAGTACTTTTACATTTTTCTTGAGTAAATGATGTGAATGTTTGTTACACTACTGAAAGTCATATTTGTTTGACTTTTATATTTGCACCCTTTCCACATAGCAATTTCCCCTTTAGGATTAATAAAGTTCAATCTTATGTTATCCCGACAGGCAACGTGAAGGGGTGTTAACGGCCCCAATGACAGCCACGTGAGAGCGCAAGATTAATTTGCTTACCGGGACAAAGGTGAGTACCAAGTCTCGTAGACTGAAGGTGTCGCACAAAGTGTCTCCTTTCAACTCTACTGTGTAGTCTCCGTAGGTAACAGAGTCCTCCGCGGGCCAGTATTGGCAACATTTGTCCTGCAAAAAGGAGTTAAAAATGAAGATCAACCATTTGGTTACTGCTGGCAAAAGTGTGAAGACATGTTAACTGTCACTGTTTGTGCTGTTTTGGTAACTGGTTCTTACAAGTGAGTGAAATGCAATCCTAGCTCCCACAATCCCAGTTTAGAGACAAGGGTGTTTTTATTTGGCTTATTGTGTATTGCTCGGCCATTAGTACCCGGGTTTTGTGTGTCGTTGGCAGGGGTGTGGCCAAGCATTGTCAAATGTAGTATTTGTGCAAATGTAATGTAATAAATTTTGTAATATGGGTTATATGTCAGGGTATTCAAAAAGGTCAGAAAAGTATTGTGTAATAATAACTCAACAAAAACCTCATACAGTCTTTGAAATACGTATTCACAGATATGTAAACAGTCAACGCAGCAGTAAGTCAAGAATGTGTAGGTTTTTTTTCCTGCAACACGTCACTTAAACACCCAACAGACTTCAACGGGTGTTTTGAACTTTGGCTTTTGGTGTTGCGTATTTACTAACCAGCTATTGGGTCGCCGGTGAAAGCTCACCTGTAGTGTTCTCTGTCATGCTGCTGGCCCTACGTATCTATACATCAATGCCCATTACATTACCGTGGTTAGCTTCTGTTTCGGGGAAAGGGGGCTTGGGTTCCTTCTTTACCTTGTCAGGTAAGCTAGGTTAGCTTCCTTGTGTTAGTTTCTTAAATGTGGGCTACTTTAACATTCATGGGATGTTTCCTTGTAATAAACTGTCCACATATTTTACCACCTTCCACTGCAAGGAACTGGCTTTTATCTGACACAGTCATCATCAAAAAGGACTCTGCCACTTTCTTCTGACTTCTGGTACCACCATGATGCCAGTCATGGGCTCTGTTGTTTGTTGTGTTCAATTTTACATGAAATATTGGAATTTCTGGATTCCCAGTCGGAAACTATCTACGGGAAATGTCATCGTCGGAAAGATATAACGTTTTATTTGCTCTTTTGAAAGACACCGACTTGATCATTTTAACCAAACAGATTTGTTTTGGCACCTATAGCATATTGCACATCACCAGAAGCCTGAATGTAGAGAAGTGAGAACATTGAAATGCTTGGAGCGCTTTAAAACCTATTTTATACAGCCTGTTTAAAACTCTCAGAAGAAAGTAGTAGCGTTTGATGCATTCCACTTGAACAGTATGAATCAAGATCACAATTTATAACGATTAATCATGCAGGCCTACTCAAAATATGAAATGCGGCACACACAAACTGGAAATGGGAACATAGATTAGTTAATGTAGCCGTTGCGCCTCACCTGCTCCCTCTCCTGGAGCTCGGTGAGCATGACGATAGAGTGGCATTTCCATTCCCACACCATTCTCCAGAAGTCCTCTACCGTGTGCGTCAGAGGGCCCTGGGTGGCGATGAAGTAATCCTTCTGTCTGTAGCCCTGAGTCGCCGCAAAACACGCATGTCATAACGCACACTTTTTCAACTCCAAATAATGTCTTGCTAACGATGCCTGTGAATTATTTTGAACAGAAATGCAGGAGGAAGGCATAAAGTTATAAAAAGTGCACTTACGTCTATAAAAGATGCGTTGATGAAATCAGTAAACTCCTGCCCTCTTCTCATGGAGAGAATAACTCTGTTAAAGTCATCTGAAATAGTAAAACTTCCATTAAAACCAAATGTTGCAGAGCATAATATTAAAGAAAAAAAAAAAGTCAGATTCCAAATGAATGTGACATCCGATATAATCTGGAGGTCTAAATCTGCTACGAATTGATAAGTCAAACAGATGTCCGATCTATTTGGTTTTCCTTCTTTTCTTACATGGAATAATTTGCAGAACTCTGTTCTTCTTCATGTTGGCTGGAAGGTTCCCCATTCTCATGTTCTCCTTCATTATTCGCATGTTGGTCAGTTTCTGGGCAGAATTGAGCAAAGTGTTACAATAGGGCAAATGTTCAATATACCTTGCTCACAAAATTAAATGGGGAAAAATTTAATTATGGTCAGTTCTTAAATTGCAACTACTTTCTTGTAAACATTTTTCAGTTATACATATAGGCTAAACCTTTAAACAAGTACTTTAAGTATATGCAAAGATACTTGTTAATTTGACAGTTTTTGCCTACACTTGGAACTGATATAGCTATTAAAATCATGTGTTTAGTGTATCTTTAGTCTGTCCAACTGCCCAGGGATTATAGATTAAAAGTAGCTAAAGCTGGTAAAAATCCTCACTTCTTCTTACCATGTTGTTCTCTGCAAGGTGTTTTTTTTTTTATTGTTTGATTTATTATTATTTAACAGACTTAATATTTGATTAAATGTAATCTTTTGCAGACCGCAATGTGAAATGACATGTCTTACCTTAAACTCTTCCTCTAGGCCCACCCGGTCGCCATCTGCAAAGGTGTTGTGCAGTTTGTGCAAATGTCCTTCCAGAGAAGACACGTCCAGCTCAGTGTCTCCGTAGAGGTAGTATTCGAGCAGGGCCTGGTAGATGAATGAGTACTGCATCTGGGGTGGGAATATACACAAACCGGTGGGAACATTTGAAATCTTACAGATGATTGAGGAGGGTTAATTAACGCATTCACTGTCAAGAATTAAGCGTAATGTCATGTTGTTGAATGAACTTTGTCCTGTCTCCAACTCACATCTGTCTGAATGAGCTGTGAGCGCTGCTCTCGTATCTTGGCCACAAACCCAAACACGTCAACTTTCTGCTCTGCGTGCATTGTTTCGATCATGGCGTCTATTACGATGAAGGTTCCTGTCCTCCCGACGCCGGCGCTGTAGAGACGCAAAAAAAACGCAACACTCAGCTGACCCTTGCGTTTTAGCAGAAAACAGCAGTGAAACAAAGGACGTCTGTTCTTGTGAATCAATGCTCAGAATGTTTCAAGACATAGCTGACAGTTTGTTTTCCAGCAGACATTTCTCTCCATGGAAACAAATTGGATAATTAAAACCGTTTCAAAGGAATGTGTGGGCAAAAGGAAGTAGATTCTAGTAAACAACAAAATAATAAACAACGATCTATTTGCTCAGTGCTCTGGTACCTGCAGTGGACCACAATAGGCCCAGAGAAGGGCGGATTAACCGCCTTGACCTTTTTGAGGAACTTGAGCATGCCGATGGGGGAGAAAGGAACTCCAAAGTCGGGCCAGCTGGTGAAGTGAAGCTGGGTGACCAGCCTGGGAGTCTTGGAGGCATCGCTGGCTTGCTACATGGAAACACAAACCAAATGTTAATACCACCTGTGCAGCGGGTTTAAAGACGCCACGGGCCAGGCCCAGGGGAAATAATAGATAATGCTTTGTTGAAATGGAGATTAATCAAAAGTAGCAACAGCATTTGTTTAATGATCTAGATACATTTTCTGTGCCCTTTTTTTTCTTCTTTTTTCCAAGTCATTCAAAACTACTAAGAATTTAGAAAGTGTCTAGTTGTCTTGCTATGAAAAAGGAACTAAACTTCGCAAACACCACCACCTTCCTGTTTACGTAGAATTTTTTGAAGTGCAGTAAATACAAGAGTGCTGCCTAAAACTTACATATTGTATACAGAACTTGCGTATCGTGTAGTCCACGAGAACGGTGAAGTCTTCTACTGCCACCCTCACGTTCCCGTAGGTCCAACAGCCCTGATCCGGCCAGTATTGGTAACACTTGTCCTGGGGAGAGATGCCAGACAGCTGTGATTCTAAGTTGAGCAAACCGCTCAATACAAGACTTTGCTGGGTGATTATGACAAGCTGTAGAGGACTTTATTACACATTATGTAGCCATCAATTTCAAAGTGTCCGCACGCTGAATTAAATCCTTGCCAATTCTTTTCTTATTGATCTTTTTAGCCCCCCCCCCTTTCTCCTTATCCAGTCAGAGTTCTGGTTCACAAAGACTGAGCAATTATAACACAAATACACATGTCAGAGGGGAGATTACAGGTGTGAAATGAAGTTTAAATTCAACGCCACAGTGTCACCTTTGACGATAAGTAATAAAATCTATTTGAAGCACATTTCTTCTCAAATCTTTCTGTGATGTTCCATTAATCCCTACAGGGAAAATCTGACTTTTCACTTGCCCCCTTTGCAGAAAAAGATGGAAATGAAGGCGTTATAGTGTCCGTAGACACTCCAGCACATTAAGGAAACAAATAAGGCCAAATAACCCACTTCTTTTCTTTCTTTCAGATTGGTCAGCATGACAACAGTCGCTACTTTCTGCTCCCATATCATCCTCCAGAAATCTGCTACGGTGTCTTCTTTTGGGCCTGTGAGATAAACATTTTATTATAATAATGTACTAAAATAATAAATATATAAAATTATGCATTAACTTCTATACACTCTTACCTTGTGCTGCTATGAATTTCTTTTTTTCTGTGTAACCCTGTCAAACAAATTAAGTTGATTAAGAATATTACTATAAAGCTTGAACAACTTCTAACGGACGTTGATTGTCTCTTTGACTGCCTTTACCAATGTCAAGAATAAAAGAATATTCAACCTCAAAACCAACTTTTAAATACTTATGGACCTTGCGGTGAAATTATTCCAACCCAACCATTATTATGCTGATTTATGAAATTCCTTTATAACAGAAATCAAGGCTATAATTGTTATTTTGCTACAGTCAAGTGTTGCTATTTTAGAAATGTACCGTGTTCGGCACAATGATGAAAAAACAAAGTATAACTCACATCAATGTAAGAAGCATTCACGTAGTCTGAACAGGGATTTCCATCAAGCTGAGTCAACACCACTCTGGAATGATCATCTATTGGTGAAAATATCATTGGAAAGTTTAGCGGGATACAGCGGATAAACAATATACTGTGGCGGGAACAGGAAGTATAGGTGTGGCAGCTGTGTATAGCGTTCATACACGCATGTGAAACGTTCAACCACCACTGGCAAAGCAACACGCATTAGTGGTGCCGTCACCTGTAGCACATACATGATTGTGTGCCCTTGCAGCTTAGCATACATGGGCAATACCACGTGTTGCGCATGAAAATCTGAACATTGGAGCAGCTTTAGAACGGGAAACGAACGTAGTCTGCTGCCCATTTTAAGCGAGCTGGTCATAATGTTAGCACATTGAGATATGTTGGGGTGTTAAGAACCCTCCAAGAGGGGTGATCATGCTAAAAGGCTTCTTCAGAGAGAGACGTTTTGGATTTATTACCTTAACACAATGGCTTCAATCAAGAATTTGATATAAAGCCTTTTTTTGCAATATCCTCTGTTGTGATATTGTGTGGGACTTATCTAATGTGAATAATAATGTATCCTTTATTAGTTTAAAGGGGAAATTACAATTTACACTCTGTTATTACACACAGGCCTGAATTAAGCAGTTGGGGGTTCAACTCAAGAGCACCTTGGCAGTGCTCAGGAGGTGAACTAGCACCTCTCAAACTATCAGTCCACCACCATACTTTGGTCCGTATGTGGACTTGAACTAGCGACCCTCCGGTTCCCAATTCCCTACGGACTGAGCTACTGCCACCCCACAAAAATAGTGTCAATGTGGGATAATGTAGTACATAATGATATGTTGTATGTTATGCTTTGGCCAAAAAAATAAAAGGTTCTCATTGTTTGTGTGCATATTTGTGAATATGTATTTTTATCATTATGTAGTAATATATAGTAAAGTAGGCACTTAGGCCCATCAAGGCCTTGGTAATCAGTTTGAATGAGTTCAGCTGACTATGTATGTGCCCTATGTATCTGCTTGTGCCACTGCTGAATGCCATTTGCCTGAGGAAGACCCGGCTAGGTCGGAACGTTGCAGCAAAACGTATGGAAGACTTACCAGGGCATCTCATTCTTTTCAGTAGTATCATTTGATACTATAAATAAAATTGAATTGAATATTACAGTGCACGTAGCTAAGGGAGTAATAGTTTGACTTGGGAAATACACACAGTTAGAAAAAAAGATTGATACCACTTTCGTTTCTGAACCGTTAACATGAAGCTACATCTACCATAAAGACTGGAACTAATGTGGAACAGGAGTCTGCTGGTTGTCTGCTAACTGATTCAGGCAAACAAATAACCTCCCATAAAACAGCTAATTGTCCACTTTGTACATATTAAGATAAAACATGTTAATGAGTGAGCTTAAGAGGTGCTGGTACGCAGATTTTATTAGCCGTTTTTAGTGCTAAGCTAACCGGCCTCTGGCACCAGCCACATATTTACCATACAGACGTGACAGCGGTATACATCTTTTCATGTAAGCCTTGCAAAGATCGGTGTGCATAGGTAATAAAAACAAAACAAATGACAATACATTATTGAGATGAGTAAAGGAACTGAAACTACATAAAGGAAGAAGGGTGATGACTGGTTGTTTCATTGTGAATAAATACACAAGCTGTTGGGGAGAATCTGTTATCTGAGCTTTAAAAAAAAAAAAAAACAGACAGACACACAGGCAGGAAACTTCACTCTGGGTGTGAGTAAAAAGAAACGAGTTGCTACAGAACAGAAAGTCACTCACAAGGAAGGATGTTAGGGTATCGGTTTTTCTCCTTGTTGTCGTCCTTGTTTGCCTCCACATATGTTCCGTGGGCACTACCCCCTGGCAAGGACTGCAAAGCAAAATAACAGTTAGATGCCATACAACCTCCCGTGAAAAACTTTGTGTTCTGCTGCACCTAAGGCTGTGTCTGGCCTCGATGCAGGCGCATGAAAACCTCCACTTCCTTTTTGTCTTTTTCTTAATTTCATGCAATACATGAACCATGAGTCATACACTTTATTTTGACTCTGGTCCCAAATCATAGCCACAAAAGGGCTATTACGCCTTCTCGTGAAGATGCAGCTTATGCTTAACTTTTGACATATTGGACACAGTTACTTATTATTGATAATTTTAGGTATTTTATTGGATACAGTAATGTAAATATTAGTGCATTGGTAGAGCTTTTAAAAATTACAATACAGATGTGGCCATTGCGTTGTCCAAATTGACAGTCCTAAATGACACTTGCTAAAGGTAATTTCCTTCAGCAAATTTGAGCAATCCTATAAATCGTGGATAATGTATACACTGCAATATTTTAACCCCAGATGCCCAAAGTAAACATGCACGACTACCGGCACTCTGTACACAATATCTAAAACTCACGACCTTATGACCTCCAGGTGAAAGATGCTTACATTGTACTCCTCTCTGAAGAGTTTGCCATCGTCAGCGGAGCGCAGCCTGTACTCCTCCTCAAGTTGGTCCACTGGGATGGGGAAGTAGGTCTTAGAGGCTGAAGGGGATCGGGGCAGAAGGACCACCGTCTGTTGCTCTGGGGTGTGGAGAGAGTGGTCAGTTTAATACTATGATGGAATTATTGTGTTCAAGAAAATAACTGATTGAAATTCTTATTAAATGGCTGGTTCAGAGGAATTCATTCTAAAACAGGATTAGGTTTAATTAGACCGGTGGTTCCCAACCAGACATACCCGCAACGCCCTGTCAGGTGAACGCAACACCAATTGTTGTTAAAATACCCTGAAAATAATTAAAAAGCAGACATTGTTTTCATATAAATCCAAGTGTTTTGGTCGCTTGATCAAGTTTTCATATTTATCACTTTTATTAAATTCTTTTTGCCAACTGTTTGATAATGAATCATTACTTTCTATTATAATTTATGTTTTTCCATTATTGTGAGCAAACTGTTGAGACTTCTCTGCTCACTTGCTAACTATTTTTCACTCACTCTCAATTGCAACACAGCCAGTTTCAATTCAGGTGCTACAGGAGACTCAACATTATATATATATATATATATATATATATATATATATATATATATATAGATATATAGATATATAGATATATAGATATATAGATATATATAGATATAGATATAGATATAGATAGATATAGATATAGATATAGATACAGATATATATATAGATATATATATATAGATAGATATATATAGATAGATATATATATATATATATATATAGATATATATAGATAGATATATATATATATATATATAGATATATATAGAGATAGAGATAGAGATAGATAGATAGATAGATATAGATATATATAGATAGATAGATAGCTTTCAACTGTCAAAGTACATCTGGTTGGGAATCACTGAATTAGACAATAAGCTTACCCAACGACTCTACAAGGATTTTACAAACATCAAAAGACCAAAATGATCTCCAAATTTATTTCAAATCTTATGACATGTTGGTGGGTGTTTGCAGACACCTCAATTGTTTAAAAAAAGGAGTGTGAGTATTCATGACCGCCAAACAACAAGTGTTAGAGAACCAAAGGACCCCGGGGAGAAGCACTTAAAGCACCCTGTAGGCAGGTTTTTGAATAAAAATTTCTCTAAAAGCACCCGACTTAGCATTCCGTTAGCACTCTCAATTTGGAAAATGGAGGTTGAAAAAGTTCTGAAAGTGTGTTAGTGACAGAAGGTCCTTGATACCGCCACCCTGTGTACCTGACCTGGTGGCACAGTGGTGTGTAACGACTCAGTACTGTATCCAAACTCTAAAACACAACACACATCAAATCAGCACACACAGACAAGTGTACAGTCATAAAGGAAAAACAATGTTGTCATTAAAAATAGCATATGATTCATTGTGACATCATGTTTGTTGGACCAAATGCAGTTAATTTGCCCACGTATGACACTTCTGCCTACAGTTGCTTTAATTAATGTAAAAAATAGCATGTACAATTCCATAACAGTGTAAGGTGTATGTTTAATCATTTGCTTGTGCATAAGAACCACCCTTATGACAAGAAATCTTTCTAATTATATATAACATCTACTTCCTGAACTAATATCTGAAGATATATTGTAACGCTTTCCAAGTACTGCAAACACAACGTTATTCTGTGGTGGTCCATGTGTCATGTTTGCAATGACAGTAATTAGCAGCTCAGCTAATTCCTTGATATTTGCAGTTTGTTACAGCTTTTTCTTGGTGTGCTGTGTGTTTTCCAGCTATATAACCTAGTTACATTCCTATCTTCAAGAATACAAGCTGCTCTGTACTTTTCCTTGCAATGGCAGATAAGAAAATTCTTCCTAAAGAACACTCCTTAAAACGTGTTGTTTCCTGTAAAACCCAATTGCTGTTACCACACTTTGCACACTACAGCTCTTACTTTAAATAATGCAAATCAAATCTGACAACTGCACTTGTCTTTGCACCAGAAGAGGTGTTTTTATACTAATTTTACATGCAGTGTCATAAAAGTCGAGCGATGAGTTCTGTTTGTCACAATAACCAAAGGAAGTACACAACCACAAGGCAGAGGTGGAACAACGTGCACAGTTCCAAATATAAAGCTGATGCTGCTTTTACACCTCCTTCTGTCCATCTTAACCTGTTTTTTGCCTTGTGTTTCTGTATGTCGCTTTTACATGCTCCTTTTGACGGCCAGCCTGTCTCTCTCACAATCTACAACCTGTCTCACAGTTTCTCACATGTTCAATTTACAACAAAATTACCTTGTTCCTCCAGGATGCCATTTGGTATCTTCTTGTCGACTGTTGTGACGACTGCTTTTCTCTGGTTTTTTAACCTGCCAGAAAAAACAATAAAATGACAAGAACCTAAGATTCAATGAAAAAGTTTAACATTCTTTTTTAATCAGAGCTATAAACTGCTAAAGATCTCCCAAATGATATAGGTAGCCATGTACAAATGTCTCTCCAGCTTACCATCTGAAACTTGAAAAGCTATTTTTTCTCATTAGCTGATGCCTTGGAAAGACGGTGCTCTAGTCCGAATGTGGTATAGAATTTGTTCTTTGCTCTCTTCTGTTGCCTGTATAGGTCCACTGTCACAGCCTGGCTGCCTGCTCTCTTCTCACTAAGCATGAGAGGCAGCCAGCTAGTAGCACTTCCTGACTGGGCCCCGCCTCAGTGACTAAAAGGAGGAAGGGTTTGTCACCCAGAGCTCTGCCCCCGAGTCTGGCTCACAGCCAGTCAGCGAGGCCCAGGGAATGGAGTGGGGTGGGTGAATCTTTGCACGGCTGGGAGATTTTACCTGAGGAAGTACCAGGCTAGCAGTGCGATGATGAGCAGCAGCAGGGACAAGACCAGCATGGTGGGGAGGATGTGGTGGCTGGGGGAAGAAACGTCTTCTGAGGAAGAAGGAGAGGCAGAGCCGGGGGTCAGGGAGCACCGTCAACAAAGAAGCAGGAAGAGGGAGCGAGGCCAAAGATATGTGTGCAAATGTTTGTGTGCAAATGCGTGGCTGCGTTCACGTGTTTCAGCCATGTGTATATTGCATTAACTGATCAAAAAAAATCAATACTTGACAGCTCCCACGTTCTTTTGGTCGCAGGCCTGATTTCATTATTGGCTTCTGCAGTATTTTGTCTACAGGGATAAGCATCGGCTCATTTGTCCTGTCAGTATGAAAGGTTCTTAGAACGGAGACTCAGCCGCGAGTCACAGCCCCACAGCCAGCTATTAGCTGTGTTTATAAAGACTCACAATAAGCCGTAAATTATGGTCCAGGGCTGCTGAAGTTCATTGTGATCCGGTAATAACAAGGAGGGAGAAAAGGCTATTATCAAGCAGATGCATGCGCTCAGGAAGATGCATAATAGTCATATATTTGGGAAAAGTGATGACTGCAGTGGATGGCAATGGTATTTTGTTGATATCTCACTTTGTTCAGTGTGCCTCAGTTTCACGTGTCGAGGTGCATCGTCCTTTGTTATTGTGGGAATGCTGTTCCACAGCAGTCCCACTATTGTTATTCTGTTCTTTATTTAATCTTACTTAATTTTATTATTCCGTACGTTTTTTGGCTCTCTCTATCTTCTGCATACTTTCTGCTATTTAAACCGTTCAACTTTTACAATCTTCAGCTCTTTCAGCAGATGATGGGACTTCTTCTACTATTTTTCTACTATTTATACTTTTTCAAATATTAAGCTTTTAAACAATATTTTTTAACATTAAAGTCAATGAGAGCAAGCTTCAAATCCTTCAAATCTTCTTCTGCTTCAAAATGTATCTCCTTCTACATTTCTTCACCTACAGACATGATTCAAACTTTAAACCATTCACAAAATATTCAGCTATCCTGCTTTGGCTTTTTAGATTGATATATTTTACAGTTTTTGTGAAAAAGCAGTTTAAGTATAGTGAACATTTTAGGATTTTTCTGCGTTTATAATGAGTGTGTATTGCGTGCAGTAGAGTGAGGAGTGATGTCACTAGAGTGGAGAGATTCAAAAGATTAATCTTTCTTAGTTCTCTATAACTTGCTCCCACGCCAACAATTCTAACTTGTCATGGACAATTAATACATCAAAACGTAGGTATTCTTGTCTAGTTTCAGCCAATGTGCTCATTTATGCGATATGAATTATACTTTTGCTCAGCGAGCTTTCAAAAGACAAGAGTTCAGGATCTTTCTCCATTCACTGCCATGTTAAACATCGTCCACATTTCTGAGCAAAACACAGAGCGAAGCTCTTTTAAATCGCTGATACGCCCACATTTATAAGTTTATCAACATGAATTTTATATCAATACATTCACAAAGGCCTTCTGGTGCTCATGAGGAGGTTATTTGACTGAAATAACTTTTCATTTTGCCCGTCTGACCATTTGTTTGAGAGCTGGTTTAGTGTCTCAGGAGCTGCGGTTTCCCACAGTTGACACAGCAGCTGCATCGTTAACAGATCAAAGAGATGACATCACAGAGATGAAAGGCTTCCTAGCTGTGTTTACAAACATGGCCACTGATCATATGTAGCCATGACAACCATTTCCCAGACACTGCAATACTCTGTATGTCTGTCTGTCTCATTATATATTATAATGTATAGCACACTAAGCAGATGCTTCAGTGGTGGCGTAGTGGTTATGAGACATACCCTTCATGTGGGAGACCGGGGTTTGATTCCCACAGTAAAACCTCTGCTTAAACTTTCCTACTTGTTTAACTATTCTTACTACTTAAGCTTCTTCTTACTGATTTATCCAGTTTAGCTTTAGCATTTGCAATTTTTTCACATCATTTTTTACATTAGTGGTGTAATTCAACTTAATTATAACCATTCCTACTTTTTCAACTATTCTCACTACTTTTACTAATTTAAGCTATTCAACCAGGTTAGCTTTAACAATTAAGCGATTCAGCAATTTTCAACTATTCTCACTACTTCAACATCTTCTTACTGATTTGAGCTATTTATCCAGGTTAGCTTTAGCATTTCAATATATTTTTTGAATTTTCCCACCTTTTTTACATTGGTGGTGTCATTCAACTTAATTAAAATCATTCCTACTTTTTCAACTATTTTTACTACTTAAGCTTCTTTTTACTGATTTAAGATAATCAACCAGGTTAGCTTTAGCATTTCAGCTATTCAGCATTTTTCAACTATTCTCACTACTTCAACATCTTCTTACTGATTTGAGCTATTTATCCAGGTTAGCTTTAGCATTTCAATATATTTTTGTAATATATACACTGTAATACTCTGTATGTCTGTCTGTCTCATTATATATTACAATGTAACTGTTTGTGTCTCCCTGTGTGTGTGTCTGTTTGTGTCTCCCTGTGTGTGTGTGTGTGTGTGTGTGTTTGTGTGTGTGTGTGTGTGCACGCACACGCAGACAGACAGATAGAGACATACACAGATAAATTATATATTACCCTGTATAGTTTGCAAGGAAGACACTTCAATGGTGGTGCAGTGGTTATGTCACATGCCTTTCATGCCAGAGACCCGGGTTCAATTCCCCCAATGGCATCCCATCACCTAGTGTTAAAAAATGCTTTTAACCCTGTTATGATTATTTATTATTCCATACGTTTTTTAATTGTCCGTATCTTCTGCAGACTTTCAGTTATTAAAACCATTCAACTTTTAAAATCTAGCTCTAGCTCCTTATGGTGTAGTGGTGTTATTCAACTTAACTACAACCAGTTCTACTTTTTTCAACTATTTTTACTACTTAAGCTTCTTCTTACTGATTTAAGCTATTCATACAGTTTAGCTTTAGCATTTCAGCATTTTTCAACTATTCTCACCACTTCAACATCTTCTTACTGATTTAAGCTATTTCTCCAGTTTAGCTTTAGCATTTCAAGTTTTTTTGTTATTTTTTTTTTACATTTTTTCACCTTTTTACAGTAGTGGTGTTATTCAACTTAACTACAACCAGTTCTACTTTTTTCAACTATTTTTACTACTTAAGCTTCTTCATACTGATTTAAGCTATTTATACAGTTTAGCTTTATCATTTAAGCTATTCAGCAATTTAACTATTCTCACTACTTCCACATCTTCTTACTGATTTAAGCTATTTCTCCAGTTTAGCTTTAGCATTTAAATTTTTTTTAATTATTCCACCTTTTTACACTAATGGTGTTATTCAACTTAATTAAAACCACTTCTACTTTTTTAAATATTCTTACAACTTTTACTGATTTAAGCTATTCAACCAGGTTAGCTTTAGCAATTCACCTATTTAGCATTTTTCAACTATTCTCACTACTTCAACATCTTCTTACTGATTTAAGCTATTTATCCAGTTTAGCGTTTCAATTTTTTCTACAACTTTTACTGATTTAAGCTATTCAACCAGGTTAGCTTTAGCAATTCAGCTATTCAGCATTCCCACGCATTTTCTGCAGGAAATGCATTTTCTAGTTGTTCTTACCTTTTGTATGGTTGCCATTGCTGGTGGAATTGGATGTTGTTGTGGTTGCCACCAAAAACAGAAGTAGGACCATTGTGACTGCAGAAAAACAAAATGAAGACGGATATTAAATTTAGTGCCAGACATGTCTGCAAAGTAAGGACTCATGCGAACCAGTCACTGAATAATATCTCCATTTAGGGAACACATAAGCTATTGACAGATCTGAGGCACATTTCTTTATCCGTGACTGTTGCTATCAGGAATGTGCTCATCGGTGCAAAGTTCATGGAGGAACAATGGAACAACACACTCATATCCTGGTCATTCATTACTCCTGTCATAAAGCTCACATTGTAATGCCCAACATGTCCACATAGAGGCACAACACTCCAATATTTGAAAAAGAAGGTTGGCCACAATAACATGCTTGCTTACCAACCCATTGAGAAAAAAAATTCCAAAAGAGAACATCCAAGCCAAGGAAATTTATATCCAAAAAAAGGTTACATGTAGGGATAAAGGTTATGGTTACACGTAGGTCCACAAATGCCATTACTGCAACCATTCCAACCCAAAGCAACGCTCCTTACCACTCCAATAAGGCATATATGTTCATGCTAATCAGTGCATTATCAGACTGAGCAAAGATAACTTGAGTAAATACAGCAGTTTTCCTTCAGCTCTTTCAGTGGTAATGCAATGCTGAAATGGATAGAGAAGGATATAGCATGTTCAGGGTCTTAGTGTGCTATATATTAGAAATCACCACACCCACACCCACACACACACCCACACCCACACCCACACCCACACCCACACCCACACACACACACACACACACGAAAAGGCCTGGATGTCAGCTGATATTGAACTACGAATGAGGGGTTAAGCCAAGCAAAAACTGGATGCATCAGATCATGGGGAGTGGAATCTAGAGTCAGGCTGCAAGAGGCTTAACACCTACACCCTTGTGTTCTGCTCTTTGCCGCCCCCATGATAACCCCAACAAAAACATTCTTTCACATGCACACAAAAGACACACGTATGCACGCTAACACCCACAGCACCATGATCTCTGTCCAGACCCCTGGTGAGATCCTGGTGTCTCAGCTGAATGACTTCAATCATTCCTTCATTTTCTCCCAGTAGACGAATGCAGAGGGAGGATAAAGGAGCATCTCCAATCGATTCTAGTGTTAGAGCATTCAGAATGGGTTTCACAACCCTGATTGCACCTCCATTCTTTTGAAATCTGCTAGTAAGATTTGAAAACCAATAAGCCTCAAAATGTTTTTAAAGGCGGTTTTATTGTCACAAAAGTTGAAATCCAAGCAATGCACGCCAGCACAGAGCTACTATCTCCGCATAATGAAGCAGAGCAGAGTGTGCTGCATAGTGTCTCCTCAAGGCTGCAGGTGTGTGTGTGTGTGTGTGTGTGTGTGTGTGTGTGTGTGTGTGTGTCTTTGCAGCTGCGGTGAAAAGAAAGCCCAGGCCAAGTGCATAGTCAATGAAGACACTGTTTGTTGAAGCCTCCACGCTGTGCCGCAGTGTCCTGTAATGTGTCCAGACAGGACACCAGAGGAATGTGGAGGCAGCAGAGCAGAGACACTGACTGCAGCAGGGACAGAGAGAGCAGAAGGTCCAGGTCAATAATATTTCCTGGAGCGATTAATAAACCCTGACATGCCCCCCTTGTCCCGTGGGGAAGACTGATGAGAGAATTCTAATGAGAGAAGAGGAGGCGTGCCCTACCCCTTCTCGAGCTCTGCTCCCCTCTTTAAGGCTCTCTCTGCAAATGTCACAAGCCTGGATGAGGGGGAGGTGATTGAGCTAAGTTAGTAGAATGAGTGAACCCATAGGGTAGGACTCTGAGTGTATAAGAGTTGAGGTTTTGTGATGTGGAAATTCACTCGAGGAGCTGATTGGGACTGCAATTAATTGTATGTACGCTATGTTGTTTATTTGTGTGTACAATGGCTCAGCGGAGACAGCCAGCAGCGTGCTCAAAGCTAGACCTAAAGCTGGGTCTTGCGGTAAAGTGCTGCTGCTTCTTGCAAGCGTCTCCAAGTAACTGGCTCCCTTTTCCCCCTCTGTCATCTCTGGAGATGTCACGTTATGGCCCGTGTGGCTCAACCGCTCCTGGGGGGCCGCAGGCTGTTTACCCCTGCTTTCCCATCTCGTCATTGCAGTGGTCTCCAGCCTGACCTCTTCAGCATCTCTGAGGGGATTACCAACTTCATTTCCTCCATCTATGTGGAGAAATGTCCATAAATAACACTGCTTCCTATTCCTCGGGATATCTAATCTCTTCTTCTCTATTTCTCTTCACTCAGCATAAACCAGCCAAGACCACAAGTCTCAAATTAGACCATTAGTATCACTCATGATTTGCCGGGGCTCAGACTCTGGTCAAACGGCTATCGTCAAGTTGTGTGTGCTCGCATCTGTGTATTGTTCTCTCTCCATTTAGCACGCCGCAGCTAGCCATCAGCCATAATGAAAATAGGTCATGAGAGATATCACCCCAGGGGAAGTTCGAAGTTGTCCTTATTTTCTGATAGGAGACATTTCCAAGTAGCCTTGGGGAAGGGTATTGTCCTGAGCAGCTAGATATTTCAGCCAGTTATTTCAGTGGTATGCATGTCCAGAGTTACCCAGCATAGAGCTTGCTCTGTCTCACACTGGGTCAGTGTTGCCCTGGGATGCAGAATGGGAGTAATAATGAATTAATAATTAACACTAAATCAGGATATGAGGGGATATTTTCCTTACTACAATACTCATGCCATATGTACATTCTCTCCTCTTCATATTGAAGGTGACGTGCTCCCTTCTTAATACAATTTGGATATGAGGTGTTGGCAATCAGAGAGGATTGTGCACCTTGCTGTGCTTTAGCCAGTCAGAATGCAGATTTTCCGACTACGCAGATGGAGAACTTTTTTTCATACAGCCAATCAAATGGTTTCATTAAACTGTATTTGCATAAAATAACATCAGTTTCACAATAACAGATGCACTGGGTTAAAGCCAGACAATACGACAAAAGACTTTAAACGACAACTCACATTAACTAACAATGTCCGTTATGTGTTGGATTTAAACTACCAACCCATATGACAGTGTGGCAAACAACATTTTTTCCCACAAAACAAACAATAGTAACATCAATAATGTGATTATTTAATATTCAAACATGTATCATACCAGAAAAGTATCACCTAGCCCTGCCTACATACAGCACTGCATATGACAACACCTCTGCCGCTGGTATGTGTTCATGGAGACCTCCAGCACCTGGTATGCATGGTGTGATTCACAGCTCTGTCTTCGCTGATTATAACCTGCCACCTCTGAATACCTGCAACCCTGACAGCATGAAAAGTAAAATGTGGACATGTGCATGGATATCAGCATATCACACAATACACAAGACAGGCAACGGCGAATACAAGCTGACCACTACAAGGCCACTCTTTGCCTCTTTATCCTTGCTCCAAACGTGAAAAGGTCAGTGTGGGAATTTCTGACTCATGCATACAGAATCTTGTGTCCTTTATAGTCCCAAACCAGAAAACTGATGAATGTCCCTGACAGTGTTTTGTTTAGGAGGATGAGCTATCGCTCCCTGTGGTCTTGTGTTTTCCCTGTGGTGTGCTTCTCTGCTCTGTCATTCTTTCAGACTGGGTTAAAAGTGACATAATGATAGCCCTGCAGCTCTCCGCCATTGTCTCACTAATTAGCCCCAGAAACCCAACTATCAGAAAAGGACAAGCTCGTTACAATTAGACGATAAGACAAAGAAATTATCCGTCTTTGCCTCTGACAGGAAACACAGTGTTCTCTGGCATTGTGTCTTCCCGTAGACTGAGCACTGTCGGTTCCACTGAATGTGGTTTCTCTCGGCACAGAGTCGCTCTGTCTCTTCAAATACATCAGCTGGGGAATTCGGCAAATGGGTGGTGGGTGTAGGGGCGATATGACAGGGTGAGCGGGCAGTAGGTACATTCTGTCCTCTGAGAAACAAGCTACCAGACTATTTACCCTTAGGCAACACCTTTTTTTTTTTTTTTTTTTAAATAACTGAAACCTGTAAAATGGCTTAATAGAGAAAAGACAACCAGTAGCCTTCTGTGCATATTTTCAACACTGTTGTCCTTTTTGTTTCTGCCCAAAACTAATCAGTTTCTACCAAATAATCAGACATAGATCATGTTATGTTTGACTGTTAAGAAATACAGAGTTGTTGTCTTACGGAGATTTAGATGAGAAAATTTATACCGCTCATAACTCTGAAGCTACAGCCACGAGACTATTAGCTTAGCATTAAGACTGGAAACACTCAGCCAAGTTAACTTCTTGTGACATATTTTGACCTATACACGCATGGTTGTGGTTGTCAGTGTTGACCAAAATGTAACATTGATAATAGTCACCTGTGAGCAAAATAGAGAAGTCCTTTTTAAAGAGCAAAGCTAATCAGTATGATAGCAAGTCCCGTCATGGTTTGGATGCTATATTATGCATGTTTGTATTTTATGTATCTACAGAAACCGGTGTAAAATGTTTATTTGTATAGTGTTTGGTTACTATGGCAGAGAGGAGATGTGTGAGGAAAAATTAGATTTTTTTGTTTGTATTTGACTCTGACCACAAACAATCTACAAAACTTCAATAAATTACCAAAAACATCAAAAGGTGTTATCATCTTTCACTATGGGAAGTGTAGGATTGAATGCTTTTATGTAGCATGATCCATTTAACGGACTAACGGATACCTTAGCATCATTTGACCTAGACCTTTTTATTTTTAAAGTGTCTCCTATAAGTCCCCCAATTTACTAAAATGCTATACAAAATCACTGGAGTACTTTTAGAATTATATGTATTTGAGTATCTAATGTAAAGTAAATTAAGAAAACCTCTAAAAGAACACAATAAGTGCATGGCCAAATTTTAAATCTTTTGACCAGAACACTGCAGGACTAGAAGCTTGCTTTCTATTTCAGTTGGTCATTCTCATATCGCCGTGTCTCTCTGCTCTCTGCCTTTTGGGAGCCTCAGTGTGTAAACCTGGTCCGGGTTAGCTATTTTAAGGACAGTGCACTACATTCACAGTCTTGACTGAGGAAATGAAGCTAGGGTGTACATCTGCTCACACAGATGTGCGATTGCTCCCCCTGCAATGTAACCTAGTTGGACAAGGTGATCAGTGTTGCTCTTTCTAAAACGTATACACCTATTGCTGCAGATTACATCCTATAACCTGACACAATGTAGTCCATGCATATGTTTTTACATTTAAAATTAAACTACAGGAGCCATCTGTCTCCACTTGTGACGCACTATTCATTCTAAGATTTTCAAAAAGTACACTGTGGAAAATGCAGATAACACTGTTCTTCACAATGTGTTCCCATAGTAACCTGACCGCCAGTACTGCCACCAACATGGCACCTGTGGGATGTTAAACACGTCGGCTTTATCAAGAATTTAAAAAGAAAACCCAGCATACAGACATACACTGAGAACCTGATGTCAATCCAACCTTTTGTCTGAGTTAACAGCACCTGTAGAATAGTGATAATTGGAAAAAAACAGTGGAAGAGAGGAGAGCTTTTGGTATAATGTATGGACGCAGTCAAAAAAAACTAATTGTAGAAGACAATTAGCATGTATTGGTGCTTAGTAAATTGTTGATGTCATTTATGTTAACAATTTGAAAGTTTATACAATACTTATATGTACTGTATATGCATGACTACTTGACTAGCTGAAATTATGACAGTGGATCCAACACGTGGGTATGGAGGCGTTGCTGATAAGTGATACGTTCAGTAATCGATTACATTTTTAAAGTAACTTGCCCAACACTGTCCATAACTGAGTCCTGAAATCTTTCAACATGTCAGTCAGGAATTTAAAAATACTTCTATTGACTTAAATTTTCTTTACTGTAGATCCAACTTAGATGCCTAAAGCTGAGTATTATAATCATCAGGAGTAATTGTAGTACTGTCACATCCTGCAGTATGTCACACTAGCACCACCTATAGCACCATTTTACAGTGACAACTCTGCAGCGCTGCTCTTTTGCCAATCTTGGCTCCTCCCCTTCTGCGCTCCTGGCATTGCCATTAATCAATTCCTGCCTCCTTCCCAGGGCGCCCAGACGCTGTGGCAGTGGTAATGACTTTGGAGGCCCGCTGGCTCCACTCTGCAGTGTCAGCTCTCCACCTCTATCGGAACAAAACGTACCATCTCCCACAGAGACGGAATGTGTGAGAAAATACAAATTCTTATGTATGCTGGTGTTATGTTTGCATGCCGGAGAGAAACATTAACTGAATTAAGATAAAACAAAAGAGGAAACCATGTTAGCCACTGCCAGAGAAGAAAAAAAAGAAGAAGCTGTGGTTGCCAGGTTCAGGCCATAACATCCTATTGAATAAGATATTACTTACTTTGTTTTTACTTTGTCTGACCCTGAAAGCACTGGCATTAGAGTAGTCCTCACTGGAAATAAGAGCCTTTTATCTGCTGTACATTAGTTGAAAATAACACAGTGCTCGATGAGAAGCGAATATCGATAATCCTCTTAAAAACATTTTAGCCATAACATTTGAGGGCAGCTCTCATTTGGTGTGTAATATTAAGTGTTTATAGCATTTAGAATCTACTGTCACATTCTGGTAAGGCATGGAAACCAAGAGTTTAATTGGTAGTAAATATTTACTTCAGTCTGTCGTCTGCACTAGCAAACACCACATGTGAGCTTACATTTGGTCTGCCTGTTTGAGTGCCATTTAGTCTGTGTGTTTGCACGGGTGTGTGTGTAAGTATATCATACACACACTGTCACAGTAAAGGCGCCAGTAGGTCTTTAAATCACTTCTGATCTACAGATGTACACCCCTGCACAAACACACTACATGTAAACATTTCTTCCCCAAATCTGCTAACAATTGGCATGCAAAGCTACATTGTCTGGCTACTTGGCATGAAATACACACATGTGGGACTCACACATACCCACACATCCACAAACCCTTCAGCTGGGATCCATGGGAAACATGTGCCACAGCCTGTTTGTTTTCCAGAAATCATTCTACTAGTGGTCCATCATGCGTGTGGAGGCAATCTCCCCATGAGGGTCTCCATACAACTCCAGACATGACAGCATTGAGCACCGATGCATTCATCTTTCTCCCACCTTGACACCTCTGGGAATTACCTCCTCCCTTCTTTCAATTATTCAGAGGCAGAGCAATTACGGCCTGGAATCAGAGTTGTCGATAGCTAGCGTGGTGCAGGCTCGAACTGATGAAAGCGGCGTTGTGACACTACTCATTATCACCCAGCACTCTGTGATTACCGGCACCGTGCTATGAACAGATATTAGTGTAAGAGACATATACAAGGAAAGAGAAGAAGGAGGGATTGTATATAAAGCTGGGTGCCTGTCAGCATGGTGATGCATGGGAAATCTAAAAAATAAAATAAAATAAAAAATAAAGTGTAACATACAGTGGTAAACTCAGTAAAGACTTAGGCTATTGAATATGAGGCAAGTGTCCTCTTTGGAGGTCTAAGTATATGTTGAACCTGCATTCTTCAAATGGTTGAAGGACAAATCTGGTATTTGTCAAGGTGGGTGTTATTCTCATGTTTTATGATTACGACTAGTAGTCATAATTATCAATATTTGGAAAACTGGGACTCTGGCAAGAATGAAGGTGATTAGGGCAAGGTCACAAGCCTCCCACAGCTAGGTAAAAAAAGCTTAAATTCAACAGAAATTATCTTAAATACTTGTCTTTGAGGCTAACAAAAGAAATAAAATAGTCCGCTGGAAATCCATGACGCTGATGTAGCAAACTGCATAGTAGCTTTAGAGCAATTAGCCACAACTGGAGACTCCCTTTATCAGATAAAAGCAGTCAAAAAGGCATTGTGCCCAACTTCGTTTTAAAACGTACAAAAAAGCACCTCCTCATGTCCATACTATGTAAAGCGTGCACACACAATCTAAATAGCAAGTGAGCCATAGGCAACAATAACCTAAACAAATCATAATGCTTAAAATAAAAGTGGATGTGCTATGCAGTTAGCTATAAGAGCTACAGGGACTTCCAGGGGACTACGGTCTGTACTTGAGATTATTTCTCTAAAATTAATTTTAAATTCTAAAATTAATTAAAATAAAAGGAATAGTCTTCGGGAAATACTACATATTAGATGAGAAGATTGATACCAGTCTTGAATCTAGCAGGCTGTGAGATGTGAGTAAGTGAAATTGTATCATCACCAAGAGTCATAAGAAACAAAAATTTGAAAATAGGCCTACTAGAATTTCACTTAAAAAGTTCTCAGTATTTTTTTCCTGCATTTACTTATAGGAATCAATGAGGAAACATGACCCATTCAGGAACCACATCCTTTCTGGTTAGAAGCTTACACATCAGAATTAATCTCAAACAATAAACAATGATGACTTGTGGTCACATTACGGGTAGATCACCTCTTTAACTGACCATAAATCCATCCAAGGTCCTTTTTAGAAAGTTTTAATGGCCAATAAAAAGGATTAAACAGATTAGAATGTAGTGCTATGCAAAATCATAACAGCTGACTCAGATGGCGTCTGGGAGCCTGGTTTTAAAGAGCATTACAACCTACTAGACTGCCTCCCTTGAGAATGTATGGCTCATTTTTATGTCATGTTATGCAAGCGTAGAAATAACAGGCAATTGAGAAATCCTGTGGGATAAAGAAACCTACTTCACTCAATTGAATTACAATAAATCAGATTGTCAGTGCCTGTAATGATGACAATCCACAAAGCTTTTCTACTGGTGTGGAATTTATTTGACATCAGTGCTGACACAGAAACTGATGCTAAACAGACCTGGCTTTCAGTAGAAAACCACCCCCAGAGAAGGAGGGTGGATCTTGCATAGAATCACCATTTCCAAACACAGAGAAACAGAGATAACCAGTCCTTCAGGATCTGCACAGGACAGACAAGATCTATCCACCAAAATATCCTTTCATTCCCCGAGAGAAGGATGGGGGGAGGCAGCGGTGGAGAAACAAGTGATAAGCACTGCTGCGGAGAACAAAAAGCCACTTGATTCTGAGGGGAGGAAAAGAGGAGGAGAGGAGATGTGGGACCAGAAAGGATAAGTGAACGGCCCACGCTGCGAGGATGAGGAGCCTTCCTCTGTTGCTCTGCAGAGATTGAGCAGACCTGTCTGCACAGACTATAAAACCCTCACGCTAGCCTTTAAAAAGGAATGCAAGGACTGTTTCATGACATGTCCCCAGACTGTCTGCATAAGAAGCAAGGTTTTACTGTCGAAATGCTCTGGTTTCCATAGCAAAACCACAGTATAAACACTTAAAGCTCGCTTATCACACACCCGGCGACAACAGGTTTGACAAACGTGTAGAAAAACAACTGGTATTTTCACGGCATAGTCCACATTCACAGCGCTTGTCGAGTCCAACAGCAGCCTGCCTCCTAGGAGAAGCTGGAAGTGGTAGCACAGTAATTATGCTACCAAAAACCCCAACCAAACCAAATTTTTCACAATCCTCCTTTGCAGGATCCTGATGGCCCCTGCAGAGCACATTATGAGCAGCACTTTGTTGATGAAGATTGTGTAACCTGTTGTTTGGTTTCTGCCTGAATTCTATAGGAATATGAGTCATTCAGTGGGGCCTTGGGAACCATAGTGAGCCTCATTGTCCTCCCTCCTAAGAAGGCTTGTAACACAAATGAGAAAGACACACACACACACACACCATATGGAGAGCAAATGACTATTCTACATCGAAGGCCTCTTGGAGAACTCGCTGCCCTCTAGGAAAAAGGAAGCACAACATCCAGTCCTCACGCGGTGCTGACAAAAGCTCTGTGAGACAGGCCGACATGCAGGGAGAGTCCGGCCCAGCAACTAACAACTCCTGACAGAGGCATGTAGACATGACAGGCCATCAGAAATCATGAGCATAGACACCAGGCAGGGGGCAAGAGGAAGAAGAGGAGGGGATGACACATTTGGGTATCACTAAATCTCAACAGCAGACAAATGTGTTTGACCTACAGGCCACAGAGACAACACATGGGTCAAAATCTCAGCTCTGCTGATCACTATGAGACAAGAAAAACTAAACTAAAAGAGTTAAATGGAAATATTTGACTGTTTTTGCCCAAAGGAACTGACAGATTGGGTTTACTGAAAAAAAGAAAAAAAAAAAAGGTTAGACAGTATTTGAAAGTCATTTTAATACCTTATATAATCTGAACTTTTTCAGTATGGTGATTAAATCCCTGCCGACACTCCAATGCTAGTGAAAGCAAAAGCCCGTGGGCAAATACATTCTGACCCAGCACTGTGTTCCTGAGGTGAAAGGAAATTTGAAGGTTGAAGAGCTACAGGGGACTGCACTGCAGTATGTAAACTATAAATATGATGTGTGTGTGTGTGTGTGTGGAAGGAGAAAAGGTTTAGAGAGCAAAACAACCTTCCCGCAAAAAGAAAATACATTTGCTATTATGAAAACATTTCAAAAGTGCATTTGACGAATTAATATCCTATTTTCCTGACAATTGCGATGTGCGATCTGGGTCACTACTCTTGATAAAAGCTACAAAAAGCTACTGCAGTTGCACGTTCCTTATGTGTGTAGGACTGCATGCATGCACGTGCGTGTTTGTTTCTGCAGCGTAAGCACATGCTGTCCTCCATCTGCTGTTAGATAGAGACCATTTCCTTTCCTGTGCAGCCAGCCAACCAGCCAGCCTTCCTGTACTGCTCCGCTCCAGAGCGGAAATGGGAGCGAGTCTGCCACACACTCCTGACAAAAACCCTGGATAAGATACGTACACATGCAGACACATGTGGTCAGACAATGACTTAGCCACATATTTTAACAGTCTTGTCTCCTCTCTCTTTCCTTCCGTCTTAGACGTCGGGCTTTATTTTCCATTCCTCCATCTACTATATGCTCATTTATTAGGGTTCAAACCCCGAAGGGGTAGGACCCTAATGCTTTTGCTCCGGTTTATTATTATTTGTGGTTTTCCGTCGTGGCTCAAATCGCTGTGAGTTAGAGTACGCCAGAATCACAAAACTTGGCCCAGTGACTGGAAATGATGGACCTAATCGACCACATGGTGGTACAATAATTAACGATCAAGAAAGTGATTTTGGAAAGGCCACGTCCCTCACACCGTAAGTCCAACTCACTTGAAACATCTCACACATTTGCATCTTGATGCGCGCCACAAAAACGCTTCACGGATCATGAAGGTCCGCCATGATGGATGTTTTGCTAATTTGCATAATGTAAAAAACAGTAAAATGAATAGAACTTGGTCGTTTCTGATTCTATCAACACCTAAATTGGTATACAGCCTAAATAAGCAAGATTGGCCAAAAAACATGGCCTGCCATGAATCAAAGAATTTCGTAAAGGCCGGGGCCTGGCAGAAAATTGGCAATAACTCACAAACGGTTTTTCCAATCATCATAAACATTGTGACATACCTTCAGTCCATCTTGAGGATTAGGCCTACGCAACAATTAAGAGCTCAACCCATAAGGGGCGCAAAAATAGCCACAAGTATGTAGTGCAAAACCCTGTGCCAGGTGGTGTGGCTCAGGTACAGCGGTCGCTTAACAATCGGAAGGTTGGTGGTTCGATCCCGGGCCCTGCAGTCCCATGTTGTAGCGTATGAATGTGTGTGAATGGTGTGTGTACTATGTAAAAGCGCTTTTTAGTAGTTAAGACTAGAAAAGTGATATTTAAATACAGACCATTTACATCCATCTGCTGGCGGGGATAAGGCTTGAACCCCGAACCGCCGTTTGCGGCTATATTTTAATTTTTCATGGTCAAAAACCTCCACAACGTCATTAAACAGCTTGGTGAGGACCAAAATTATTAATTTGCACAACAATGAAGGACATTGTTAAATACAAGAAAAGTCAAAAGCATGGGTGGTGAGAGGCTTTCCCAGTTATAAAATCTCCAATTAGCCACAAAGCTTGGGCTTTAATAACAGGAAAGTGAATTTGTAGTTAAATATAGAGACCATGTGTGTATAAGTGTAATTTGACAAAGGCAGACTATCCAATTTTGAAAGCCCCAGTGATGTTGGTTGATGGCTGAGACTACAAATTGAGAAAGAACTATCTCTAAAAAGGAAAAATCACTTATTTCTTTATGTCTAGATTTACCTTAATCTATTTCTGCTTTAGTTTTCCCATTATGCCTAAGACAGTGATACATGTACTGTAAGTCATGTGGCCCTATTTTAATGATCCAAGTGCGCACGGCGTGAAGCACCCGACGCAGGTGTGTTCATGGCATATACAAATCCACTTTTGTTAGTTTAATGGCGGAAAAAGGGCCTGTGCGCCAGGCGCATGGTTCAAAATGGTTGTACTTAATGTCTTCATTAATTCATAGGTGTGTTTTGGGCATAACATGCAATAAACCAAACAGAGTGTCATCTTCCACTCTCTTTAAAAGCCAGGCGTGTTTCTGCCTTGGTGCATTGCTGTTATGATGGCGGATTTGCTAAGCAGGATGGAGAGATTTTCAGAGTAGAAACTAATCTGCTTGTGCGTGAAGTGAAAGTGTGCAAGCAGATCATGTATGTCCCGAGCCCTATGCCAACAGAACTCCACGAGGTGAAGCAGGCGTTGCTGCAGCATCCATTGTCAAGTTAATGAAGGTTTTATTACTGTACATTATATTGTGCAGTCCTCTTTTCTCACTACTGTCCAACTTCCTGTTTCTTGGTCCTTTTTTATCAGCTGACACACAACAAACTCCAGGCATGAATTTCCAGATAGAGGAAGGGACTGGCCAAAAATATACAAAAAAAAAAAATACCCTTTGCAAATCAAAGGGAGTTCCCATAGACTTAACTCAAGTGTGACCTTCTAAGAAGCTCATGTCAGAAGTGTGCTAAATTACCTGGATGAGTGTTGATTCAATGTATGCTGATTCTCAGATCCATAATAGCAGCTCACATGGTTCTGACAGAGTCCAGTAGTCACATTGTCGTCGTCTTCTGCAGTGAGATGTTGGACAGAAGCTGGGAGTGGGGGAGTGAGGTGTGCTCACACTGCCCAGTGAGGAGAGCTAATCCCTGGATCCAGGCAGAGGTGAGTTACGGGTCTCAGCGCTTCACTTCCAGGGGATCACCGAGCAGCAGCCAGCATGGCACTGCTAGCCTTAAAGTGACACTGCTCACCACCTTTATTTCAACAGAAAGCAAGAGAACAGAGAGCATGTTAGACAATTAACAACACAGAAAAGACAGAGCTACATGAGGAAAAGCTGGAGGAGGGAAGGTGAGATACAGTTCCTGTCTTTGTAGTGCAGTTAAAAGTACAGCTTCCTCAAAAGCAAAAGGCTGTGAAGTAAAAAGGAGACCCTATAGCATTATGAAACGGCACTCTTTAGGTTACCATTCATGCATAATGATAAAATCAGGCTTTGAGGAAATCAGCAAAGGAATAGTGAAGAATGCACAACGTCTAAGAAGGTGCCAAGAGGTGATATGCAGATGGGCACAAAATGTAACCATGGTGAAGAAATGACATTTTAATCAGTCAGGAGAGTCAAATGACTTCATTTTTGGGGGTATCATTTTAAAGAGTGCCTCTAATGCAAAAGTCTTCCAAATCTAGCAAACGCCACCTTGTACACATCATCACTTTGTATCCACGAGAACCTCATTTGAAATCCAAAAGGTTCTCCTGATTTCTAAATCGGCAAAGGGTGTGCATGCATATCAGCCCAGATATAAACCCGGCTTTTACACAAAGCCTCTTTCTGTCTCGTTCCAGCATATTTACTTTGATCCCAGAGTTAGACATGTCCATTTTTGTTGAACTATTTCACTTTTCTTTATGAGAAAATACTGGTGCATACTTTGCATAAGCTCTAGTGGAGATTGCAGGTAGATGCCATCTAATATATATATATATA
>JABXJD010002436.1:0-53168 GCA_013375575.1 Percina caprodes | reverse complement strand
TCCATCCATCAGACTGAGTAATGACCATCAGGCCAGGGGAGTCACCCTTCAGCTGTCTGGGACAGACACTGATCACACACACAGTCACTTTGGGCTGAGGGCACAGCCATCCATTTTGTACATGGTCTCTCAACTGCCTCACATCCCATTGTACTTGAGAAGCAAAAGCAATAACAGGAGCCCACATGGTACAGATGAGGCTAATACCACTCATTTGGGGTTAATGGGTAAATACATTGTGCTTTTATTGCACAACTGCATCCCCACTGTTTGCACATTTGTCTTTACAGCCCATTAATAAGGCTGAATCAAGCAGGAATGGGACATATATTAAATTGCATTTGCTGTGTATTGATCTGTTTTCTTCTCAACTTTGATTATTGCCACAATAAGAGGGCCTGACTATGGTGTCCACATTTACATTGTTTGCTTATTGACCTATTTTGTTCCGAGCATTTACGACCCTGGGGCTTCAGTGAGCCAATGAGCTAACATCACAGAAATTAACAAGGTTGTTTTCTTTCGGTACTGATCACCAAGAGTACATTTAAACCAGGCTTGGACTAATTTTCCTGAGCAGTGGTTGTGTGCTTAAATTCAAACACCAAAGGATATGTGTTAACATATTGAGAGGGTCTATACCTCCCATTTACTTGTTTGTTGTTGGGTCACAACTCAGTTCTATTGTGGTCTCCAAAGTGCAGTTTATAAGTAGCAGCTAGGTGCAGGCCTATCGGAAGGGCACAGTAATTGGCTTGAGGTATATCCTTTGGGTGCTAACCCTCTTAATGATATCTTAATTGCCTTTTGTTCATATTATAAAATTTTAATGGCCTTCTGAGCTTTTACCTACAGACCAGCCTTAGTCTGTTAGCCCCTCATATCAAAGCCGGTTATGACATCATTTGTCAAAAATGATGTCCCATTTGTCATTTGGGAGCTACTAAATTATAAATGCAGCAACAGTTAAAGGAGAATGACCACTGATGTTGCTCTTGCTCATAAGAACAGAACCAGGAATGAAGTGGAGCCAAATGCAGCTAACAAAACCCTTTGTGTGAAAAATATATTTCTTATTCTAACATCAATTTTGTACAACATGGGAAGTTGTAAGGCCGTTTAAAAGTCACATATTATGCTCATTTTCAGGTTCATACTTGTATTTTGGCTTCACCCCAGCCTGAAAAAGCAGTCTGCTCTGATTGGTCATTGTTTCCTCTTGTCCTCCTGATCTGCAATCTTGGAGACTCTGCACCGTCATTGCAGCCGGGGATTGACTTTCCGCCTTTATATTGCTTAGTTGTGACATCACTACGGTACAGAAGTACTGACGGCTCGTTAAAGACACCGTTTCTGAATACGGGCTGCGTGCAAAGCCTTTTGATACTTTTACAGTTTATATTTAGCATCTCGACCTGCTTTATAAACAAACAAAAAATGTGGTGGAAATACCCTTAACTGCCATCTCTGATATCTGTCGGTTAAACATGAAGCTACAGCCAGTGGCCAGTTAGCATAGCTTAGCATAAAGAGTAAAAACAGGGGGACATAGTTGGCAGCTATAAACCTCAATAATGGACCTTTTTCACAGCAGCCTGTTTTTGTCATAGCAATAAAAGCACAAGTGTACTTGATGGATTTAAACGATGGCTGCATTCCATTTAGGTGAACTACTTCCAGGGTCACTGTCAAGGTTTCCTGGGAAGAGTCATAATTTCTGCTATAAAAAAGGTCTGATATGTGCTGATAGGCAGATTTTTTCTCCCAGTTCCTTAATGCTAACTCAGCTAAGCTAACTAGCTTCTGGCTGTAGCATTCATTTTTTATTGAGGACCTAACTTTCAGCAAGTAAGCGGAAACGTGTAATTTAGAAAAATTTCAGGTATAAATAATGGTGGTTATTTGCTAATATAAGTGTATGTCTCAGTGATTATCTGTTAACAATGTTTTTTACATACTTTAATAGAGAGCCTGGAAGTCTTAAAACACTCTGCACAGCCATGGTACACCCACAGATGTTGCCACATATTTCTGTTGATTAGATGTCCTCTCAGGAGTGTGTACAGACTGCTGTTGATTGACATGTCCTTCACTCTACCTGGGAAATATGACACCTTTATCATTATTATAGGCCTTTTTCTTCAAAAGGAGCCATTTTGACATGTCACAGTAGGAAAAGCACAGGTGTAGGTAATAGAATTAACAATGAATTCCATTAACCTGTTTCATATTTCTCAGTGCAGGATCCCTGTCACACTGTCACCGAGACAGTGTTAATGTTATTAGCAACACTGGTGCTTCTGCTTTTACAACTCAACATGCTGCTGGGGGAAAAAATGGTGTTTGCACAAAGAGCTTGGTGACATAATTCTCAGCGCAGCTCCACCCAAGATCAATCTGAGCATGCCGCTGATTGAGAACAGTGCAGGGCCTTTTCAACAATACATGTACACAGTGCAAAAAAATTGATTTCCTCAAAACAAGTACAACTACAGTTTAGGAGTGGCAAGCACAAATGCTTTAGCTAATACCTTTCACAGTGTGGAGGCTTAATTGTTTGCCACAGTCTAACCACTGACACTAATTAGCATGCAATTAGTGTCAGAGGTTGTGCACACAGACCAAAGTTAAACAGCTTCTGTCGCGAACAACAACGTCATATCACCTGTATTTAATCTAATAATTTGGGAATTATTTCGAACTGAGCGGGGGTTTACACTCTACAGGGACAGACAATTCAACTCAACATCGTCAACAGGGGATCTGTAACCCTTAAGGGGTCCTCAATGTCAATGCAGGGGGCGCCTCCAAATTAGCATGAATCTAACATATTATAAGCAAATTAAATCCCCACTGAGCACAGGCCTACTGGCCTATAGGTAAAGTTGTCACTAAGATATCCATCTACAGATTGAGTTCATCCTGAGGATTCACTGTGCCACACGTAGGTTTTAACATTAAAACAATTATTAGGCCATTTTAATAGCTTTGTATTCCATTCAAAAACAAAAGTATGAATAAAGTTTTTAGGCAGCCGTACACGTTATTGTAGCCCAATTTTAATATGCAACTTCATTTTATACAATATACTGTATGTAGTAAGGGGTCCATGCTCAGTCTCTTTTTTAGTTAAGGGGTCCTTGGCCTATAAAAAATTGAAGACCTCTGCTTTAGTGTGTAACTTTTTGATATTAATGAACGTCTGTTATGTTCAAGCCACTGCCAAATGAGTTGATAGAAAGCTAATTAAGACTCTCAGCTCCACACAACTCTCTCTGTATTTCACAGTATGGCTATGTTCAGAAGATTGTGGCGTCCTGTGAATTTGCCGCGCAGAAACTCGGTTGAAGATAATGACCACTTCTGAAGAGTCCATCATTTTTTTCTAAACCTACATGTCCTCCTTGCATAGAGCAACTATGTGGAGGAAGGGTGGGGGCGGGTGCGCGATCACGGAAGGCTTGTATCATGTGGACACAAATGGTGTTGTTGTCATTATTTAGAATTCCTCATGAGGGAGACAGAAACTACACACTATAGCTTTAAGGCTGATTCGGAAATCAATAAAGTCAACGGAGCTCTTTAGGGAAACCTGTAGGGGGGAGCTCTATAGAGAAACCTGTAGGGGAAGCTCTATAGAGAAACCTGTAGGGGAAGCTCTAGAGAGAAACATGTAGGGGGAGCTCTAGAGAGAAAGCTGTAGGGGGAGCTCTAGAGAGAAACCTGTAGGAGGAGCATGATAGAGAAACCTGTATGGGAAGCTCTATAGAGAAACCTGTAGGGGAAGCTCTATAGAGAAACCTGTAGTGGGGGCCCTATAGAGACACTTGTAGCGGGAGCTCTATAGAGAAACCTGTAGGGGGAGTTCTATAGATAAACCTGTACGGGGGGCCTCTACAGAGAAACCTGTAGGGGGACCTCTACAGAGAAACCTGTAGGAGGAGCTCTATAGAGAAACCGGTAGGGGGGCTCTATAGAGAAAACTTTAAGAGGGCTCTATAGAGAAACCTGTATGGGGAGCTCTAGATAGAAACATGTAGAGGAGCTCTATAGAGAAACCTGTAGGGGGGCTCTATAGAGAAACCTTTAGGAGGGCTCAATAGAGAAACCTGTATGGGGAGCTCTAGATGGAAACATGTAGGGGAGCTCTATAGAGAAACCTGTAAGGGGGGCTCTATAGAGAAACCTGTAGGGGGAACTCTATAGAGAACCCTGTAAGGGGAGCTCTATAGAGAAACCTGTAGGGGGAGCTCTATAGAGAAACCTGTAGGGGAAGCTCTAGAGAGAAACATGTAGGGGGAGCTCTATAGAGAAACCTGTAGGGGAAGCTCTAGAGAGAAACATGTAGGGGGAGCTCTAGAGAGAAACCTGTAGGGGAAGCTCTAGAGAGAAACATGTAGGGGGAGCTCTAGAGAGAAACCTGTAGGAGGAGCACTATAGAGAAACCGGTAGGGGGGCTCTATAGAGAAACCTGTAGGGGGCTCTATAGAGAAACATGTAGGGGAGCTCTATAGAGAAACCTGTAAGGGGGGCTCTATAGAGAAACATATAGGGGGCGCTAGAGAAAAACCTGTAGGGGGACCTTTATAGAGAAACCTGTAAAGGGGCTCTATAGAGAAACCTGTAGGGGTAGCTCTAGAGAGACACGTGTAGGGGGAGCTCTATAGAGAAACTTGTAGGGGGAGCTCTATAGAGAAACCTGTAGGGGGAGCTCTATAGAGAAACCTGTAGGGGGAGCTCTAGAGAGAAACATGTAGGGGGAACTCTATTCAGAACCCTGTAAGGGGAGCTCTATTGATAAACCTGTAGGGGGAGCTCTATAGAGAAACCTGTAGGGGGAGCTCTAGAGAGACACATGTAGGGGGAGCTCTATAGAGAAACTTGAAGGGGGAGCTCTATAGAGAAACCTGTAGGGAGAGCTTTAGAGAGAAACATGTAGGGGAAGCTCTATAGAGAAACCTGTAGGGCAAGCTCTATAGAGAAACCTGTAGGGGGAGCTCTATAGAGAAACCTGTAGGGGGAGCTCTAGAGAGAAACATGTAGGGGGAACTCTATTCAGATCCCTGTAAGGGGAGCTCTATTGATAAACCTGTAGGGGGAGCTCTATAGAGAAACCTGTAGGGGGAGCTCTTTAGAGAAACCTGTAGGGGGGCTCTAAAGAGAAACATGTAGGGGGAGCTCTATAGACAAACCTGTAGAGGAGCCTCTATAGAGAAACCTGTAGGAGGGAAAACAGCAAAGAAATGTCCAAAGCTGCACAGCGCCCCTTTAAGTACATTTCCCCCCTATTGTGCCTATGTGTCCAGAGAGAGGGGGTGGGGGGGGATGGCCATGGCACGTTGGGGCTATTGCATCACTTGCTATCTTTACTTGCGAAGGCTCTTTGCGAGGAGGTCTATGGCTGTGGCCATCATTGCAACATTCTGACTCATGCTTTGATATCAGAGTGGAGATTTAATACCAAACTGCTGAAATAAGGGCAACTTTATAAAGGGTCGTGGTTCTTTATTTAGCTAAGTGAGAGCCATTTGTCACAACATTGGGGGAAATAAATGTTAAAACAAATAATGATATGATTATGTGATGATTACATGATAATAAAGAATAATACAAGTTTTTCCCAATTACAACATGTCAAACAGGCTTACAAGACACCATTATTCATAACGAGGGACCAGACACCATCATAGCAACATGAATTACTTTCCATGTAAAACAAATTAGCCTTAGATCTTGTTGTTTTTCACGTGCTTTAGAGACAAAGGTCGCCAATTTACACACATTAAATCTACACAACAACTTCATTTTGTCGTCATCAGTACAACACAACTTTATAACTCTACTCTATTTATATATTGTACTTTACACTCTAGGATACTACATTTTCTGAAAGGTACAGATATAGTCCAATTGCACATGTTCTATACTACCCAACATAGTAAAGTATATAAAGAAGGATCTCAACCAACTACAACAGGAAAATAAAAATTACACATTAACGTGTCAGTATTATTACTGCAATTATTACATACTAATACCGGTACATTAATATGACACATACTATGGCCATTTTTCTACACGGTATCTTTTAACTTCCCATACTTTAAGCACATTTATCTTTTAGGACTTGTAGTTTTAGTGACATATTTTTGCATTGTGGTATTGCTATTTTTACAGGATCTAAACAATCTCAATATTTCTCTCACTATTGTAGAAAAAAACAATGTCATCACAGAAATAAAATAATAAAGATTTATAAAATAAAAAGATGCAAATGAAAAGTACTTATAGAATATATGAACACATATCTAAAACAAATACATATGGACCCACAACGTATGTAACCTTAATAAAAGCGATATTTGTAACAATTATAATAATTATATAATTGCATTTTATTTCTGCTGTTAAAATAGGATTGTTTCTCTTTAAACAGGGCATGCTTGTCTAAGTGCAGTGGTGGAAGATGTATTCAGAAGCAACTTAGCGCATAGATGGACAAAAAGTAGCAAAACAAATACCAAAATATAGTTCACCTATTACATATGTTGTGTTTTTTAGCTATTTCTACCTAGGGAATAAGCTCATGCCCGGGTGAGTGGCAACCAGTGTGAGTGCCAGTATAACCAGTGGTCCCTCTAGTTCTCTAGGTATAAGAGGGGAGGAAAAAAATGAGAAAGCGGGCAGACGCGAGGGGGCGACGTTGGTCTCTGTAACACCCTGACAGAAACAGAGAGAGAGAGGGGGGAGAGATAGAAGGGGGAGGGGTGCGCTCTGCTCTGAGATCCGACTTCAGTGTCAGCTCGATTCAGTCACACAGCTCCGGCTCAGACATGGCTGCAAATGCATCTAACGTCTCCTCTTTTGTTTCTCCTGACTTGTATAGCGAGATGCAGAATCGCGAGTAGATCGCCGTTTAATCCACTGCACAATGGCCACGTCGCTTTGCATTACGGCCGCACACTGTTGCGCTCAGTCTATTACATCTGGAATTAGATACATGTGCTAATTAGCTCCAATTACACTCTTTTTCATCTTTTTGTCGTCATCCTCCCAAATGGAAGTGCGAAGAGTTGGACCCCCAACTATCTGTGTCTCCCCTTACAACTAGTCCCATTTGCATATTTAATTTATGCTTTATGAATTAAATTAGCGCATGATGCAACTGCACTACAGTTAAGGCCAGCATGCGAGGGGGGTTAATGATAAGAATGGGAAGATAGGGGAACTAATAGACTCCAGGCTATTAGCAACACGGTAGGACTGGAAGGATGACGCCTCAGTACACCGAATTAAAGTAAGTCATGTGTGATCCTGCTCTGATGGAAGCTTGGATCATACTGATGCTCACTCCCAAACAACACGGGAGATTTTATTTTATTTTAAATGCTTCCCCCTATTGTGCCTATGTGTCCAGAGAGAGAGAGAGAGAGAGAGAGAGAGAGAGAGAGAGAGAGAGAGAGAGAGAGAGAGATGGCCATGGCACGGTGTGGGTATTGCGTCACTAGCTATCTTTACTTGCGCAGGCTCTTTGCACGGTGGTCTTTGGCTGTGGGCATCCTTGCAACATTCTGACTCATGCGTTGATATCAGAGCGGAGATTTATTACCAAACTGTTAAAATGGCAATCTTATAAAGGGCCGTGGTTCTTTATTTAGCTACGTGAGAGCAATTAGTCACACCATTTGGGAGAAAGAAAAGTAAAAAAACAAACAAAAAAAGGTAATTTTTATATGATCATTACATGATTATAATGAATAAAAGACAGTTTTTCCAATTAAAACTTGTCAGAAATGCCAGCACTCCCGTGACAGCTGCAATCTTATCTGCACAGAGCCCAGCCGATGCCAACTGTCATCCACTATTATTCGACTTTCTTAATTCACTGGATGTGTAAAACGTTCAATTTCCCTGCTACAAGTGAGGCAGGGCCTGGAGGAGAGAGGGGAGAAGAGGAGAAGAGAAGAGAGAGCATCGCAGCGGCACTTAACTGGTTTTGATATGAGGGCCCGATGTGCGCTCTGGCTGGCGTCGCGGAGCCCCAATCAGGTGCCATTTCACCCGCTGTTTGAGAATATCATTGGCTGGTGGGAAAGGAGCTGTGCGCAAAAACCAACCCCGCCGCTCGCACTCGCCTAACAGAAGCCGAGCTGAAAGCATCATCCGCTTTGAGCGCTTAGGCGCAGTGATTACATCCTCTCACAGAGGGAGAAAGTCCTGTTATTCGGCAGTCCTGGTTTGATTATTTTGTAGAAGTTGCATTTGTTGTAGATTCCGCCGGTGCGTAAAAAGGACTTTTTGGTTTTCTTATTTTTTTCCTACTCGTGTGGAATTCCCTGGTGTTTTGTGACTTTGTGTGAAGAAAGGGGCTGTCTGTTCTGTGCACAGGGAGTGTTGGCTATGCGTCCTGGCTCCAGCCTGCAATGTTTTGCGCTGACGCCAAAACTGACAGACCGGTGCAGAATTGATTAAAAACAGAGAAGCTCGGATCAAATGGCTGTGCTTCTCACAGCTGAAACGACACAATGTTCCACTGACCCGAGGCAGAGGAGAGGAATTTCACAATCGAGCAGCCTTGTTGCTGTTTATTTCACTGCCTTTTTACGGACAGAGGAGATGGGAAATGCTCATTTCTTGTAAGGAAAGGGAATAATACTTATTTTTTGCTCCCCTTCCCCTCCGCAGCCCCCGTCTTGAAGTGCACTTTTGTGAGAGGGAGAGGAGATGATTTGGTTAATTTTCCTGCTCTCCATCCTGGATGGAGCTGTCTGTCAGCTCCACTACTCCGTGCCAGAGGAGCAGGAACCTGGCTCCGTGGTTGGGAATATCGCAGAGGATTTGGGGCTGGACATTACCAAACTTTCCGCTCGCCGCTTCCAGACGGTGCCGAGTTCACGGACACCGTATCTGGAGGTGAACTTAGAGAACGGTGCGCTCGTGGTGAAGGAGAAAATCGACCGGGAAGAAATATGCAAGCAGAGCACCCCATGCCTACTGCACCTGGAGGTGTTTTTGGAGAACCCGCTGGAGCTCTTTCGCGTGGAGATAGAAGTGATGGATATCAACGACAATCCGCCCAGCTTTCCCGAAACCGACATTTCCGTGGAGATATCGGAGAGCGCCATCCCCGGGACCCGTTTCCCGGTGGAGAACGCCTTCGACCCGGACGTGGGCACGAACGCGCTCAGCACATACGCCATAACGAATAATAACTACTTTTACCTTGACGTGCAGACGCAGAGCGACGGGAACAAGTTCGCGGAGCTGGTGCTGGAGAAGCCGCTGGACAGGGAGCAGCAGGCTGTGCACCGCTACGTGTTGACGGCTGTAGACGGGGCATCCCGCAGCGCACCGGGACGGCTCTCCTGGTCGTTAAAGTCCTGGACTCGAACGACAACGCGCCCACCTTTGACCAGTCCGTGTACTCGGTCAACCTGCGGGAAAACTCTCCCGTGGGCACTCTGGTAATTCAGCTCAACGCCACGGATGTTGACGAGGGACAAAACGGGGAAATAGTTTATTCGTTCAGCAGTCACAACGCCCCACGGATAAAGGACTTATTCAACATCGATGCCCGGACAGGTAGGATAGAGGTGGCGGGGGAGGTGGACTATGAGGAGAGCAACACGCATCAGATCTACGTCCAGGCTAAAGATCTGGGGGCTAACGCGGTTCCCGCGCACTGCAAAGTGCTAGTCAAACTCACAGACGTCAACGACAACACGCCGGAGATCGGTTTCAGCACTGTGACCGAATCCGTGAGCGAGCAGGACGCCCCGGGCACCGTGATTGCACTTTTCAGCGTCTCGGACAGGGACGCTGGCGATAATGGACACATGAGCTGCGAGATATTAGGAGACGTTCCATTCAAGCTGAAGTCCTCGTTTAAAAACTACTACACCATCGTGACGGACGGCCCGCTGGACAGAGAGAGCACGGACTCATACACCGTCACCGTGGTGGCCAAAGATAAGGGCAGCCGTCGCTCGCCACCAGCAAGTCCATCAAAGTGCACGTGTCCGACGAGAACGACAACGCTCCGCGCTTTACGCAGGCTGTTTATGATGTGTATGTGACTGAGAATAACGTGCCCGGTGCGTTCATTCACGCTGTAAGCGCTCTGGACCCTGACATGGGACACAACGCTCTTATTACCTACTCCATATTGGAGTGCGACATACAAGGCATGTCTGTGGACACCTATGTGTCCATAAACCAGGACACAGGCTACCTTTACGCGCTGCGCTCTTTTGATTACGAGCAGCTGAAAGAATTCAGCTTCATGGTCCAGGCTAAAGACTCTGGCGCCGCCGAGCTCTTCTCCAACGCCACCGTAAATGTCATCATAGTGGACCAAAACGACAACGCCCCCGCTGTGATAGCCCCAATCGGTAAGAACGGCACAGCCAAAGAGCACCTGCCGCGCTCTGCAGAGCCCGGGTACCTGGTGACGCGCATCGTGGCCATGGATGCGGACGACGGCGAGAACGCACGGCTCTCGTACAGCATCCTGCGGGGCAACGAGATGGGGATGTTCCGCATGGATTGGCGCACGGGGGAGCTGAGGACATCCCGCAGGATCTCTCCTAAGCGGGACCCACAGGGGTACTACGACCTGCTGATCGAGGTGCGGGACCACGGGCAGCCCCCACTCTCCTCCTCCGCGAGCGTGAGCGTGGTGTTGGTTGACAGCGTGGTGGAAGGCCGCAGCGGGGACCGGGGCTCGGCCTCCAAGGCCAAGGAGACCTCTCTGGACCTGACTCTGATCCTCATCATCGCTCTGGGCTCCGTGTCCTTCGTCTTCCTGCTGGCTATGATCGTGCTGGCCGTGCGCTGCCAGAAGGACAAGAAGCTCAACCTGTACACGTGCCTGATGGCCGGTAACTGCTGCCTGTGTTGTAGCGCGTGCTGCAGCCGGCAGGCCCGCGGGCGCAAGCAGAAGAAGCTGAGCAAGTCCGACATCATGTTGGTCCAGAGCACCAACGTGACGTCAGGGGTCGGGGCCGTGGGCCAGGTGCCCGTGGAGGAGTCCGGGGTGGGCGGCGTGGGAGGGGGCTTCGGCTCCCACCACCACCAGAACCAGAACTCCTACTGCTACCAGGTGTGTCTGACGCCGGAGTCCGCCAAGACGGATCTGATGTTCCTGAAGCCGTGCAGCCCCTCCCGGAGCACGGACACGGATCACGCCAACCCCTGCGGCGCCATAGTCACGGGTTACAGTGACCAACAACCGGACATCATATCCAACGGCAGTATTCTTTCTAATGAGGTAAGAGAAGCATGTGTGAGCTGTTGTCGCCCTGGGGCTCCACTTCAGTTGTGTTACAAAGTGCAAAAAAGCGTGATTTAAAAACCACAAAAAAAAAGTTTCACCCCATTTTGAAAAGATCCCCAGATATCAACAGCTGTGTCTGCCTCATGTCAAAACATGTCATGCACTCAGATGGAAGCGGTATCTGCTTTATTGGCTTGGCTGGTTCTGCTCAGTGGCCTTTATTCCTTGTCGAGCGTGCATGGAGATTGGACATGTCAATTGGTGAATCTCATGTGGCCTTTTAGTTTTATTCGCAATGGGGGTGCTATCAGATCACAGGCTGCTGATCAACCTTTAGATTGCGCGCAACAGACAGAGTGTGACAGAGATTTCGACTTTGGGCATAACTGCTGATCATTTTTTCAGTCATGTCACAAATTTGGAAAAAAGTTTTTATTTTTATAACTTTGGTGCTATCACATTCACCAAGCAGGTGACCCATACCTGACCCATGTATTAAAGATATTCACGTGCATGCATGGATGTGGAATTTTTTGTTAAGAATTGATTGCAAAATCAGCAGGGTTAAGTTCGGGTTACCTGCATAGTAAGGTGTGGCTCTTATCAAATAATTTACTTTTATAATTGCAGTGAGGGGGAAACATAACAAATATACAATTATATTAAGATACTAAGAGAGCATCTCTGTTTTGTGGAAGATAGTTTGGTTACATGCATCTTTCAGTAACTGGCTCTACTTAGGCACATGTATTTTTATAGTTGATATCCTTATCGGGTTATCAAGTTTGGGTGGCAAATCTGACCGGAAAGTAGAAGTGTTTTGGGTTCAGCCTGTGCATTCTGCGTTTGGGGCTTTTTGTTGATTGCGGTGTGGCTGGAGTGGAGCCAGACAGCTAGTCACAGCCTTGCCTTTGCTGTGCGTTAAGTATTCCGTGCACGACCCAGCACGGCAGCACCGTGAACAAAGGTTGTTCAGTTTCAGCATCGGGCGGCTCAATCATTTACGCATTCAATCGCCTCCCTAACCCACTCTCCCCTGCTCCTGTCTCCTCTCTCCCACTCACTAGCTCACTCGCTCACTCACCCACCAAGTGGATGGGCGCTCTGTCGGTTACCCCGCCTTATGCTGCCCTTAGCTTCTTCTATCACAGTTCCATGTCAACAAACCAATGTTTGAATATGTGATCACTTATGTTCCTATGATATTCAATAAAGCTCCTTATGTTATTTTGAATGTGACTAATAAATGTGTTTCTCTGTGGGCTTTTCTAGACAAAACACCAACGAGCAGAACTCAGCTATCTGGTGGACAGACCCAGACGTGTCAACAGGTAGTCAAAAAGCACACACACACACACACACACACACACACACACACACACACACACACCAGTGTTGCAAGATTGGTCTTGGTCTTAAGACCAATTTTTGAAGGTCTCGGTGTTGTCTCGGAATCGACCCCATTTTAACTTCGTCTCGGATGAAGAGGAATCGGGATTTTATATCAAGAACGGTCAATACCACAACTGCAGGGATTTTGCTAAATTGTCTTATTTATGCCTATGTGTTCAATCTTTCAATAACTTGACTTATATCTAATTTAAAATGTGTTACCGAACCCACCCCCCCCCCCCAGCTCTGGCTGTCTAAGACAAATCTGGTCTTGGTCTTGACTTATCTCAAACCCTCAAAGTCTTGTCTGGGTACACTCGGTACTCGGTTTAGAACACACACACACACACACACACACACACACACACACACACACACACACACACACACACACATAATTACCAATGTGCAAAACCTAGTGAAATACCATTCACCGAGGCAATTGACACATCTATAAAATTGAAGATTACATCCATCAGTGTAAGTCTCCGACATTCCGCAACGTTAATTGTGGCTTTGAGAGGCTACACGGTTTCCCAATGTATCCATAACGTTCATCTTCAATTTGGCGCCCGTCCCATAACTGACAGAGCAGCTCCCATTACAGCTCTAATGCTGGATTTCATTACATGCCATGTGTAACATCCAATTTAGCCTCCTGACGGCCACCGTCACTGTATTAATGCAGGGTTGATTTCTGATTCTCCCTCTCTTTCTTTCTGTCTGTCTGCCCCCTCATTTAATCCTCTTCATCTTCTTTCTTAATGTCCCTCTCTCTCTCCAACCCCTCCATTATATTTTTTACCTCTACTGCTTTTTCTCTTTTCTCTGACACGGCTGTCTGCAATCTCCCTCTCACCTCCTCCTCCTCTTTTTTTTACAGTTCGGCTTTCCAAGAGGCCGACATCGTCAGCTCCAAAGACAGTGGTCATGGCGACAGCGAACAGGGCGACAGTGACCACGATGCCACTAACCGGGGTCATTCAGCCGGTAAGTCCCCCCTTCCCCCCCTCCAACACCACATCACATAATTACACTGTAATTGCAGTGCTCCCACACACATACACACACATGCTTTAAACCTCTGTTTCCATATTGTGTGTTTGCAATAGTGAATGGGATAATGCTGAATCGTTGGTGCGGACCAGTGACTTTTAATTTCCTTAATTTGAGAGAGTGTGCGAAAGCCCGAGCTCTGTTGTTGCTGGCTGGGTGGTTGGCTGGCATGAGCCGGCCCCCAGAGGTGCTGATTGTATTTCACACCCGGGTGAAAGGGAGGAATATTTGGGTAATTCTCTTTTCTTTCTCTGCCTCTCACTGCTTTCCTTCTCTCTTTTCCAACACTGAGCGGTGCTGAAAGGACTGTGACTCGCAGCGAGGCAGTTCGAGGCCTTTAGTGGCACAAATCAATAGGTTCACTCAAGTGAAAGGATAAGGCATGGGGGCTAAATTGATGTAATGAGATGCATTTCAATCAGCCTCGCAGTCGGCGTATTGCACTGCCTTTGTTGGATGTAGATTCAGCTGATCGGGGGCAGTAGTAGCTTTTGCATTCTTTGTTTTTTTGCTGGCCAAATATTTGTAGCTTTGGCATAAGTCAAGGCAAACAACATGTTGGACTTAGGGAACATTTCCTCTCTCTCTCTCTCTCTCTCTCTCTCTCTTCTCTCTCTCTCTCTCTCTCTCTCTCTCTCTCACACACTCCTACATTCTCCAGTGCAGTAGTGTTTTAAGACAAAGCTTTAGGTCTTATCATAAGCCTCGCCTTGTTCTCTCTAAAGTTCTATTAGATAAGTACCTGTTTATTGATCAAAGTGGAGTCAGGTAAAATGTGGAGCAATACAAAATTTCATTTCATATTGAATTGCCCTTTTCTTCTGAGGGATTGTTCCACACGGCTTGTGTAAGACCCATGTCTAGACCGGAGCCGGCCAAATATCATACCAGTGCTGGGAATACAAATAGAGCAGATGAGATAGGTGTTGTAGGATAGCCAACGATCCTCATCATGCGCCACAGTGCTTGACATTATTAATGAACTGAGTCCAAATAGACAGCCAATATGCAGCAGTGGCAGGGCCACCACCTGGCCCTCGCTGGTCAGTCTGAACTGGGTACTGGGAAACATCCTCAGGCTCACTTGTTAATTTTTAATCAAGACTAACAATGATAATTAATGTTCATTAGGGCTGTCAATCTATTCAAGTATGTAATCACGATTAATCACATGATTGTCCATAGTTAACTCGCAATCTCTAATTTCGTATCTTTTGTAAACTCACTTTAAGCGGTTTATTTTTTGGAAGTGTTTATTGCCCATATGCTATTTGAGACTGGACGTACTCCAGTGGTAACTCAACAATTCACATGGACAGTATATGCAAAGAACTTAAGTCTTGTGGAAAGAGCCATCTGGAAGGGGTTTGAGTCTCCATTTGCCATTCAAATGTTCTTTTTCTTTATCCATTTCTGCTTAAGGAGCTCTGTTTCTTGATTTCTTTTTTTTTTTTTGGGGGGGTCTTGAGCTGCTTTGTAATGATCATTGAGTTACAAGCCTCTCTTTACATTCACCTGCGGCCCTTTGCTGCATGTTATTCCCTTTTCATGTCTAACGCTTTCCTGTCACAAATAAAGGCCTAGCAATGCCAAAAAATATCATCTTAAAAAGGTAATATAAATAAATATGATAAAAGGTAATAATAAAAAGGAATTTGCGTCACCTCGGTATTATTGCTTTAATTTTGACAGCGCTAATAATCAATAATACAACATATACTGTACTCAAAAGACCAGAGATAGAGACACAGAAGAAGATAGCAAGGAATACATGTTGTATACATGCAAAATGCATCTTAACCTGCAGTAGCCAAATGCAGCATGGTATTTCTTTCAGAAAGGAAGGAATCAGCCCTGACATAACTGTGCTTCAAAATGCATTCCTATGCTGAGTACTGCCTTGAAATGCCTTCTTGCAGCTTTGCCAGGATCCCATTTACAGTTTAGACCAATAACTCGTTTCCTCGGCTTAATTTGGCTCCGAGAATGCTCACTTGGCACTGGCCTGGGAGTGTACCCAGTTGGTTCCGTCCTCCGTACACTCTACGAGGAAACCAACATTTGTTCCTCATGTTGGATTTAGAAGGGAACAGCTTACCACTCCATGGGAGGTTATATCACACGGTATTTGGAAAGAGGGACACTTGAGTGTCCCTTTACAGACTGCTGTAAACAACAAAACCAGATGGAGTGTACTTGTGCAACACGTTCTCACTCCCAAGTCGTAACATGTGGACGCTTGGTCAGGAGCCCTTGGCGTAACCATTCAACGTAATGGGCACCCCTCGGAGTAATATTCTAACGTGCAGGGAAGTCCCATAGACTTTAATGGAGCCCCGTCCTCGTAAAATATAGACGACAAGGGACCATGATCTCGGTGATGACTGGTCCACAATAGGAATGAAAAATAGCATAATAAATAATAAGTATATAACATTTAAACATAGAGAGAGGCAAAATAACAGCTCCTCCATTTTATTTTTTAACGTTGCTCTATAAATAAGGTTTTCGCCAGAAGTTTTGCCGGATATGGCCTCACACTGACGAGCTTTAGGCATTATACACTGTGATACAATAGTCGATTTATTAATCATACAATCATGTATAACTTTGCTTAGCTTCATTTAATTGTGGTGTAAATGTTTAAGAACGCATATGCCATTATTTCGTGTAACCCCGCCGCGGTATAACCGATCTGCGAGGATAGCGGTGCCGCCCAACTAGACGGAGCGGCATCCTTGGCGCCGCGCACCGCTCGGAATTGCCGATTAGCGCGGCTCTTTAAACTTTGACTTCGTTGCCGCTGACCAATGACTGAGCCAAGAAGCAATGATGACGTCCCTGCGCTGCTCTTGCTTCTCTGCCCTGCGCGCCACTCGACGCCTCTGCACGCCTTTTCAACTTGGTAAGTAAAATAAATAAATACAATTATCCCCACAGCGACCTAGTTAGGTCAATAAGTTGTTGTTCAAACCCTTCAACGTGCAGGCTAGCGGTCTAATGGGACGATGAGTTATGTAAAGCGTTAACAAAAATACTAGCTCCAACAAGTGAAATCTACAGTAATGTTAGCGGTAAGGTAGGCTAACGTTAGCTGCTGTTAGCAAATCAAAGCCTAGCTTATTGTCACATATATCCTCATAACGGGTACAATCACGGTCTCACCAAAGCACTAACTTTGAAAAGCCACCCCTAACTTTGATTGAAAATACTCTAACAGCAGATTAACTATTTAGACTTCACTATTGTGCTATTCCTGAATTGTCTACAGTAACATGAACTTGATATAGCCTGAGAAGTTTTCCTACTGCTATTGTCTATCTTATTCCATCTCAACATGTGGTTAATGTAATTAGCAATAACAGTAGATTTACTAAAATATTGGCCAGATGTGTTGGTGAAACACAGTAAATATGTTGTTTAGACAATTACAAAATGCAGTGTGTCTAATATTTGTTAGTAGATTTAAAATCAAACTGTGTAATAAATCAGTTACTAGTTCCTAGTAAGTTATTTACTTTGCTTAATTAAGATAATTTTCTCTAAGTTGGCATGGTGGCTTATGGAATTATTTAATTACTTTTTTATAAAGGATAGTAATTACAATTCCAGCCACAGATAAATGACAATTTCTTTAAATTAGTACGGAAAGGATTTAAATTGTTAGATGTTTTCTGAGGAAATGAATAGAGCTGATGTTACTTAATGCTGCGCTGTACTTTTCTGGTTCAGTGAAACCATGAGCTATTGTTAACAATTAATGCCTCATTTTAATATCACAGTGGAAATAATCCTTATATATTTAACTCTCATTTGCAGAAATGACAAAACCCAAACTTCAAGAAGCGCTTTCAACTTTGACTTTTTAATGATGACGTCCCTGCGATGCTCTTGCTTCGCCACTCAACGCCTCTGCACGCATTTTCAACTTGGTAAGTAAAATAACACAATTATCCACACAGCGACCTAGTTAGGTCAATAAGTTGTTGTTCAAACCTTTCTTTCAGATCTGAACGATTACCTGCTTGACGAAAAACTTACGGATGACCTCCAAAATGCTGATGACCTGCTTGCTGAGTTGCAGAAAGAGAAGGCAGCACTTCCAACTAGGACATCCACATCAAAAGTCAGGTGGAGAAAGAGAGACAGTGATGGGAATGTACTCTTTGCAAGGCCAAGGTCACACAGGACTCAGTCAGAAAAAGGTCAGTAATGTTTTTTCATTCATGATATTTTCAAGAGTGTTTAGGCATTTAAAACTGAATATCAAGGGATATATTCAGTTCAAATGTTTGCGCCTTGGATCTTAATTGAAATAGATAGCCTACATTAAGGTTAATATTACACACTAATACAGTACAACCTATAAAATAAGCTGATAAAAGTTAGCTTCATTGTGCCGGCTGGAACAATATTGTTTAGAAATCTTGTTATGGATGGGCAGTATAACCTCTACAAGATGTCGACCTTGGTAAGGTTTTGTTTAAAATGGTTTATTTATTAGTTGTTAATAGCTGACTTATTTTTGAATTTGCTTCTACAACAAGCATTTGTGTTTGCTGCCATTGTCTATATATTGCTGGATAGGCAGATAACCAACAGTAATTGGATTTTGCAATTAAATGAACAGTTTTGAACCAGCATAGACACTAGCCATGGTGCAAGTATGACATTTTTAATGTTATCAATGTTGATGTGAGTTTTTTGTGGTACAGCTGGTGATGATCACACGCCTAATGCTCCCTGCAACACTGCTGATCATGGCCCTAACTCTGCTTCAGAGACTGCTTCAAAGACCATCTCTGCTGGTATGTAATTTATTATATAACATTCAACATGAACTGTTAAAATAAAAAAGTCTCCAGAAAGTTTTTATGATAGTATGCTTGTCCCTTAATTAAAAATGTTCCTTTTGTATGGCTATTTTTTATGCAAATGATGAAACAATGAGCAAAACCATTTTTAAACTTTGTGTATTTTTTTAAAATTCTTATGTACTTTTACAATTGTAACAGAATGTCTTGTGCAAGATCTACAGTACTCCTTGAGTGTCTCTGACGATGAGATACAGGAAGCTGCAGTAGACCAGGGAGCTCCTCTGGCTTCTTTGGATTGGAGCACTCGTAACGCTCTCTTTTTTGAGAGATGGAGGGCAAAGAGACCTTACCTTGTGAATAGCATGCTGGCACAGGGGAACGTGGCAACAAAAATCTGCAGTCAATGTGGGATCAACTGTGCAACTGTCAGATGCAGAGACTGCTTACCATGTCCATTCCTCTGCGCTGAATGTGACATCAGCCGGCACAACAAAACCTACATCCTTCACAACCGGGATGCCATGTGTGCTGGATTCTTTCAGCCATTGCCTCCAACCAGTTGCGTTGTGGATAATGCTGTTACACACTGTGGTAAGTTATGGAGTTTTTTGTGTGAGTGTGTATACTGTATAATCTAATTAGTCTAATTGTCGCTAATGATGAATTTTCCAAACCCATTTGTGTAATGTTTTTTAGTGAGGCTTTTGCCTATTGAGATGCCTGTCCAAATTTGTCGCTGTCCACCAGAGGCATTGAGGGTCATCCAAGGAAAGTCAGTTGCTTTGGTCACAATGAATGGTAATTATGTGAAAGATTTCCTTTTGTCCAGTTAAAACAAAAAGATTCATATTCAACAGCCACAATAATGTAATATCTTAAAGAAATGTGCACATAAGCGCCAAGTCAGCGAGCTTTACATATGATGCAGACAACATGGAATTATAACCTTGGCAGTCATAACATTACAGTGGAGATGAATGTTACTTTGTAGGGCGGTATGATCTCAACATGCCAGAGCTAAGCTGCGAGGATGCCAGGCTACTTGGACTGCAGAAGTGGATGACCTTATACAAAGTGGCTACTGGCCCGCCACCCTCAATTTTGCAACAGTTTATGAGGAAGACTTATTTTTTACTTTTGAGAGCATGAAGATGGCATCACCGGGAATGTCCTGTCAGGCATTTCTACGAATGCTTGAGAAGCGGACTGTTCGCTTTGGCCGTGTCAGTATTTATTTCTTTATTCTGCAGCATCCTACATTTTTTATGTTTTGATATTAGAATTTCTTTTTCTAATTGTTTTGTGCTGTTTTTTTTGTTTTTTTAATAGACTGGAAAGCTTTCATCTGACAGCTTTCAGAAAAGCTTTTGAATGGGCTGCTGTTCAATATGAAGTTGAAGCCATTTGCAAGGAGGAGCAATTTAGCTGTCCTGCCTGCACTCCAGCAATGCTTGCCGTCTCGGTTGACGGAAACCGCAAGCTCTATCGTTTCAAGAGTACAGCAAGGTATTTACTCATTAGCACATGTGTATCAATGATGGTAAAATTGACATTTATGTATTGTACAACCTTTTACTACACTATATCCTAACATGTTAACTCTGTTCTTGTTTTTTAGATCAGAGGAGCGGCCAATATTTGATGGTGTCTTCATTGCTAATGATGAAGATGTGACCAGATTTGTGGACCAAGTACACACCAAAACCAAACATGTAATTTCACTTCTATTTGAATATTTAAAGTCAATGACATAATAAGTCATAGTCTTTCAGTATTGTCATGTATTGTGATATCTACCTGTATACTTCATTTAAAAAAAAAAGCCATTAATGCTAATTTGTTTCTTGCCCACAAAAGATTATTTAGAATTTTTCTCTACAATGACTGTTGACAAGATCATTTGTCAATTATGATTTTCTACAATGTAGGTCACTGGAAAGGGCATTTGTGGTGGGGAGTGGCTGGCAGCCCGAGAGACTTCCTACAGATCTAGGAGTAAGGTGGATGAGGAAGGACTGGAGCTGGCAGTTTGCAGGCACGGTGTCTTGCTGTCTGCCCTTAATATGTTTAGGGGTGAAATATATGCATACCCCATGTTCTTACAGAACCAGCTTGCGCCCAAGCACGACATAACCTTCTTCTGTATGGATGTTGCATGTAAATACTGGCCCTACCTACAGAGAGTTTGTTTGGACTGTCCAGAGCTCCAGTCTCTTCAAAACATGAGGCCCTTCCTGTCGGTATTGCATGCTAAAGCCCATGACTTCAAATGTGAGGTTGGTGTAGAGCACAATATTCTTATGAAATGACATAAAATCCAAAAAAGTGATAAGAAAGAACAATTATATACCACAGTAACACAATAGTATTTATGAGTTTGTATATGTACAGTATGTTTTTGTTATATTGCATATTGTGTCAGTTTGAATTTTGATTAGGCTTTAGTTGAATTCAAGGGTGCTTTTGGGCCTTGCTCAACGTATTTGGTTGTTTTTACTGAATGCCCTTGATATTCAGTTTGTGTCCCTCTGTCCAGGTAAAATGGAGTGGAGCAAACCAAGATGGGGCTGGTTCGACATTAGGGGAGGAAGTAGAGCAGTGTAATGCGTTTCTCTCCAGAATAGCGGTCACTACAAAGCACATGTCAAAAGCAGGTACTGTATAGTTGTACCTTTTATTCATAGAAGGAATGACGTTTAATTAAAAGGATATTCTTGCAGAACAAATCTCTGTGCCCTTGCAGGACGCAATGACATGCTTACACTCCTCTCCATGAGATGGAACCAGCAGAAGTTTCAAAACCTGGCAAATTCACTTTCCCAAAGATACCATAAGGTAGATTAAAATTGTGTGAAAACATTGTCATGGCTCAAGGTTCTGTGATATATAGTGTACAGATTATAATTACCTAATTCATTTTAGACTTCTAAAGCTCTAAATGTCCAGTTGGGGGACCTGGAAACTCTGAAAGCCAAGCTTCAACTGCAAGAAAAAAACATGGATGAATTTGTGCAAGATGTGAAAGACTGGGCAGATGGTGAGATAATTCTAAACATTGTCTGTCTTAAAGCTTTAATCTTTTTTTACATTGGTGCTGTGTTATTCACTTTATTTTAGGAGAAACAAACCACCAAGGCACGACACAGGTCTTGTGTCAGAAGATTGAGGCCCTCACATCAAGTATAAAAACAAGATCTCAACGCCTCTACAAAAAAAATGGTATTTTAACATTTAAATCTGAAATGTTTCCATAAGTAAGTCCATAAAGTTCTAAAAGGTAGTGTTGATTGTTGATTCTACTATATTCTCCACATTACAATGAACTTTAATATTGATAGTAAATTTGCTGTAATTCCAACAATGTAATTTACATTATGTAGTTAACAGATGGGGTTTTTTATTTTTCGTTTCACAGACAGCAACAAATGTCGACACAGAATTAGACGGAAAATAAGGCAACAAAAGACCACTTTGCAGGCCATGCTAGCCAAGTACAACAGCCTTGTTACACCCGAGCAAGCAGTTTGCATGGATCGTATTCTGGACACAGAACATCCCTGGCCTTGGCAAATAACACAAAATGGTACGCACAATATGTATTGTGTGCATGTTATAGTATCTATAAAGTAAGGAATCGCTGTCTGTGTCTTTTCTTTGCTTTTCTCAACAACCAACTCATCCCAAAAACGAGGTGAGTGTATTGCTATGTCAACTTATTTGGATGTGAAATGTTAAAGATTTCATTAAAAGACATTAACTCCTCCAAAATGGTGTTTGACTCTGGAAGCAGTGTGCCTACAGGCGGGAAAGCATTTATCAGATTTCCAGTTTTCTACAGGTATCACACTCACAGTGCATGTGAGGGAGAGAAATGATCTCTGAAACTACATTGTTTGTGCAGTGGTCATTCACATCTATACACAAATGTGTTACAGGCGCTGTTGATTTCAGCACAAAAAGGAAGTCTTCGATAGGGTCATGGCAGTTCGAAGGCTTCAAGAGGAGAAGAAGATCCTTGTGAAAGAGATCAAGCAGCACTGGGATTCTCTGAAGTCCCATGCCAGAGTCTTGTCTGAGTGGTCTCTCCATCAGAGTGAAAACACCCAGCAAGGTAAATGTGAACATCTATTTGAAATGTTTGCATCACGTTTCATGAAGTCATGTTTAATTTTTTTGACTGCGTACCTGTATAGTGACACATTTTGTCCCTTTTTTAGGACATCTCACAGAGAATGCGAAGAAGGGTCTCATTTGCCTCATCCGCAAAAGGCTGAGGGAAATGAAAGAGCTGCAAAGGCATGCAAGAAAATTGTACCTGCATGTCCTGTCTAACCCAGAAAATGACAATCAGTTTTTTTGCACTACAGATAGTTCAGATGAACTTGACTTTAGCTCGGAAAGTTCAGACTCCGATGTTGATGCTATGTAAATACTCTTCAAAAATACTACTACAATGTCATTGCTCTTGATTTGATTACATTTTATCTTAAACCTACCCCAAATACCGCCAACAATCTAAGACTACAAATCACAGCACAAAGACTAAACAAAGCCTAGTGTTAAACAGTGGTGGAAGTATACATATCCTTTAAAAATCTGTGCTAAATAGAAAATTGGCTACTGATGAACAACCACATCGCACATTGTTATTTTATGAATGAAATAGACATAACAAACCTAACCAGTACAGTACTGGAGTAAATGTACTTGGTTACATTTCACCGCTGTTGTAATGTTGTAAACATGTAAATACTTATTTTTGAATGTACAGCCAAAATTAATTTTTTCCCTATATTGTATATGAATGTGTTTCCTTATGAAAATGTATTGCATGATTCTACTGTTTTTAATAAATTATGAACGAAACATAACTTCAGCTTTTACTTTAATGTTTTTTGCCATTATAACTTTGTTATACTGCTAAAAAAAAAAAAAAAGTTTACCTTTGCATTTATGTTATATCAATGTTCTGCATATCAGTCAATGTTGTTTCAAGCCGCAGGGACAGCGTGTCATTCTATTAGACAAATTTTTAGAAAAGTTGCACCCCAGGCTGTCATTACAGCCATTATCTTGCATGCACCATGCGGAATGATGCACATGTGTGCAATCAATTTTAAAACATATTTGTTAAATGGGTGAATATATATGATATTTTATGTGACAGCACTCCTTGTTGACTATACTGACATGTTACAGATAGGCTAACCATAACCCTTAGGTGAGTTCATTAATTCAGCATAGGCTTTTATAACAGTTGATTTTGTGTCTGTATCTTATTTTCTTGCTGAATTACTGTATGAACCTTAAAAGATGCACTGAAGTTGGGGTTCAAGGGTCAAAATTTCAAAGCAGGAGCCGTAAAAAGACCTTTTCAACAATCTATTTTGTTTTTGGCTCTAAGCCATCAATTTTAATTCCAAGCCCATACATCTAATGTCATGATTGAAAGAGCACTTTAAAGTTCCAGTATATAAAATTAGCTCTTTTTTTAACTTTTTTTGATGAACATGAGTCAGCTTTAGAGATTAAAAGACTGCTTAAGGTTGTACGTGAGAATTTATACAATACAAATACCAATAATGGAGAAATAGTATTTTAGTAAGTAGGCAACTTAGATTTGCCTTGTCCCAGAAAAATGCTACAGTGAGGAAAATAAGTATTTGAACACGCTGCTATTTTGCAAGTTCTCCCACTTAGAAATCATGGAGGGTCTGATGTCATCGTAGGTGCATGTCCACTGTGAGAGACATAATCTAAAAAGAAAAATCCAGAAATCACAATGTATGATTTTTTTAACTATTTATTTGTATGATACAGCTGCAAATAAGTATTTGAACACCTGTCTATCAGCTAGAATTCTGACCCTCAAAGACCTGTTAGTCTGCCTTCAAAATGTCCCCCCCTGTCCAAAGACACTAGAGACCTCCACAAGGCTGGACAGGGCTACGGGGAAATTGCCAAGCAGCTTGGTGAAAAAAGGTCCACTGTTGGAGCAATCATTAGAAAATGGAAGAAGCCAAACATGACTGTCAATCTCCCTCGGACTGGGGCTCCATGCAAGATCTCACCTCGTGGGGTCTCAATGATCCTAAGAAAGGTGAGAAATCAGCCCAGAACTACACGGGAGGAGCTGGTCCAGGACCTGAAAAGAGCTGGGACCACCGTTTCCAAGGTTACTGTTGGTCATACACTAAGACGTCATGGTTTGAAATCATGCATGGCCCGGAAGGTTCCCCTGCTTAAACCAGCACATGTCAAGGCGGTCTTAAGTTTGCCAATGACCATCTGGATGATCCAGAGGAGTCATGGGAGAAAGTCATGTGGTCTGATGAGACCAGAATAGAACGTTTTGGTCATAATTCCACTAACCGTGTTTGGAGGAAGAAGAATGATGAGTACCATCCCAAGAACACCATCCCTACTGTGAAGCATGGGGGGGGGGGTGGCATCATGCTTTGGGGGTTTCTGCACCTGGGACAGGGGACTGCACTGTATTAAGGAGAGGAGGACCGGGGCCATGTATTGGGAGATTTTGGGGAACAACCTCCTTCCCTCAGTTAGAGCATTGATGATGGGTCGAGGCTGGGTCTTTCAACATGACAATGACCCGAAGCACACAGCCAGGAGAACCAAGGAGGGGCTCTGGAAGAAGCAGATCAAGGTTCTGGTTCTGGTCTAGCCAGTCTCCAGACCTAAACCCAATAGAGAATCTTTGGAGGGAGCTCAAACTGTGTTTCTCAGCAACAGCCCAGAAACCTGACTCATCTAGAGAAGATCTGTGTGGAGGAGTGGGCCCAAATCCCTACTGCAGTGTGTGTGTGTGTGTGTGTGTGTGTGTGTGTGTGTGTGTGTGTGTGTGTGTGTGTGTTATTATCCCTTCTGCAGTGTGTGGGGTAACCTGGTGAAAAACTACAGGAAACATTTGACCAAACAAAGGCAACTAATACCAAATATTAACATTGATTTCCTCAGGTGTTCAAATACTTATTTGCAGCTGTATCATACAAATAAATAGTTTAAAAATCATGTATTGTGATTTCTGGATGTTTTTTTTAGATTATGTCTCTCACAGTGGACATGCACCTACAATCACAATTTCAGACCCCTCCATGATTTCTAAGTGGGAGAACTTGCAAAATAGCAGGGTGTTCAAATATTTTAAAATAATATATTTTCCTCACTGTAGGACCAGCTGTTATAGAAGGGACTACACATATAGGACCAGCTGTTATAGCATCCAAAACACTTGTTACTTGTTATAGCATCCAAAACACACAATACACAATACAATGCCAACTTCTACTTATGATAAATATACCAATATATTTCAAAACTACAACTCCCACTATAGACGCGCCCTAGAACATGTTATAAAGCCAATGTAGTTGTAGTTCTTTCGGTCTGGGCTGGACTCGTTCGGCTCCTGTGTTTTTGCTGTCTGCCGTGAATGGGCTTCATTCCATTTCAGATTCCCGCCCGCCGGCCGGCCGAGCACACAATGCATGAGACAAATACATAAAACTGTATTTTATTATTATTATATTTATTTTTCAAATCCTCAAATACAACGTTAGACAAAATATAAATATTTCAAAATTATGTATTTGTATATTTTCTAGTCACCGAGCGGTACGTACTACGTCACTTCCGGAGTATTTTCCTGATTGTAAAAAAACGTTATCACGGTTCATAACTTACTGGAACAAAACTGAGAAACGTATTGTTGCTTGTGACAAAACCTCTGATTAAATATATATATGAACATTGAAGCCATACTAGCGTTAAAGACCTGCTGATCGCTGTCCGATTCTCTGATATGAATGCCCGCATTGCATTGTGGGATGTCGGCCTTTAATGCGCCCTGTTCCGCTTCTGTCTTACAGCATACCGTTATAATTTCACCAGTAATTAGACTGAATTGTTATTAAAATTAAGAAATGCATACCATGATAACATCTAAATAAATGTTAATAAATGTAGCGTTTTACTTTTAAAAATAGCAATAAACAAAGCAATCCAGCTTCCATGGCAATAACCCCAAAATAATAAGATTAAAAGAAATACATATAAACCATGATAAGATCTGGTGAATATATGTTGATTGAAACATTGGTTATTGGGCTAAAATACTAATAATAGCAAAGCTGTATACAGCTTCTCTGCTGCAGCCTGACTGGCAGAAAGAACCGTGCTGTTATCACGAAAGATGCTTCCCTTTGAAATACATTTGTTTGAAAAGCGTGCAGATATCAGGGGGAAAAAAAACAGATAAACAGGTCTCTGTACATAAAACAATATATTAAATTAAGTGTGCATTTCAAGAACTTCCGTGATACTGAGTTGCAGGAGGAACTGCAGTCTTACCACCTGATCCAGAGGCCCTATCCCTGCAGATGTTCATTCCTGCCAACCTGCTGTGCATTGCCCCTGCTCTGCGTGTGATGCATTTATATACTGTGCACTAGATTTCTCTCAAGATAAGGCCTAGTATTCTACACCTACATCTACTTACCTGGTCAATGCAGGAAAAGTCTAGTGACCATAATCATTTAAATGAGCTATTGATTTTATCATTAGTTTTTATTATGTTTGATGCAATTCAGTTCGCAATGTTTTAGAACAGTGTTGAATGGTTTTATTGAAGCATTCTGAGTCAAGGTTACACAAAAACTGTTCCTTAAAACAAGATTGATACTACACAAAGTTGTGACTTCCACAGGACCATGAACACTGCTTCTTTTATGAATAGTCTTTGGCTGGCTCCCAGGTGTCGTCCCACACTTTGCCACTGTCCGTAAATTAAAGACAAAACACAAAATAAAAGTTAGAAGAATAACCTCAGCTGTGACGTGGAACATGTCCTCTGTCTTCATGGCATGCTAGATGTACAGAATTCCACAATATAAACAACAAAGGTCTTTATGAGAACATGCTTGAACAAATGTGCAAATTCATAATGATGTTGTAACTACAGTATTGTCAGTATATAAACATGTTTCCAGTACAAGACACCAGTTTATAGGACCTACCATGTTGAGCAAGGTGTCCACTTTATTTTTACTTCTTCTTTTCCCTAAAACAAATGACATAGACAAAAGTTAGAATTAGTAAAAAAGGAAGTGATAGTTGCAATAACTTTTTAAAGGACAGAAAGCACAGTTGTCTTTTATAGCATGAGTCAGTATGTCATATTATTAATCATTTTCCAACAATGTATTACAGTATGCCTTACAGTATACATCTATGTTTTCAAGTATACTGAAACACTATCAGACAAGGTCCATATGGTAAAGAATTACATTTCTGGTTGAAGTGTGTAACACATAGCACTAAATGTCCATAGTTCATAAATCACACTCACTCCATAGCTGCATTCCCACATTACATGCGTGCAAGTAAAACTCTGGGCCATGTTTGTACTAGATTTCCAGGACATTGAGTTCATATGAAAATGGCTCATGTTAGCAGATGGAACATGGTCCAAACATCAAAGTACACCTAAAAGAACATCAAAGTCATAACATTTCTCTCAAACATGGTTTCTGTCATTTTAAATGCTACAGAAAGGCTGTACAGAAACAGCTGAGGTCTACTAGTGATTGAGTTGGTCAGGTATATTGGCAAGACTTGGTCCTACAGCTCAACCCTGATCTGCGCAGGCTCTGGCTCCAAATAACATCAGTGGCTGTGTTTGTGATATTGTGGCTTCCTTTATATGCAGATGATTGCAGGTAGAGGAAACATTTTTCCTGATGTTGCTATTGACTGCACCAAGGCATAAAGAGCAGAAGTAACTATGGGGAAAGTACTTACATCAACAAGTCTTCTATCAACAATACATTCGTAGGGGAATATCTTTTGTAGACGGTGTTTTCTGCATTCTGAAAAATGACAAATAAAATAAAGCAATATATGAGGTTTGTATTAGACTTGATTAGTTTTAGGTCAGTGATCCTACCCATATAGCAAACCTATAGCAAAAGTGTAGCAAGCTTACATTGACATATCAAATTATGTTTTAAGTTACTAATCAATACAAATGTTTTTTCCAAACTGCACTTGATGTTAAGGTTCCCCCACTTGCCAAAATCCCACTTTAGCCTCTGATAACAAGTAAGACTCTGGTCACCTCATCTTTTTGCACATTGACAGCTTTATATTAATTAATTTACTATAGCTAATCTAACCTTTCATTTTAAGTTTAATAGCTTGTTGTCGTCTTGTGGCACCTGCTCCTGGCTGAGATGAGGCAGATGAAAGAAGAGGAGGCTGAGATGAGGCAGAAGAGAGAGCAGGAGGCTGAGATGAGGCAGAAGAGAGAGCAGGAGGCTGAAAGGAGGCAGAAGAGAGAGCAGGAGGCTGAAAGGAGGCAGAAGAGAGAGCAGGAGGCTGAGATGAGGCAGAAGAGAGAGCAGGAGGCTGAGATGAGGCAGAAGAGAGAGCAGGAGGCTGAGATGAGGCAGAAGAGAGAGCAGGAGGCTGAGATGAGGCAGAAGAGAGAGCAGGAGGCTGAGATGAGGCAGAAGAGAGAGCAGGAGGCTGAGATGAGGCAGAAGAGAGAGCAGGAGGCTGAGATGAGGCAGAAGAGAGAGCAGGAGGCTGAAAGGAGGCAGAAGACAGAGCAGGAGGCTGAAAGGAGGCAGAAGAGAGAGCAGGAGGCTGAGATGAGGCAGAAGAGAGAGCAGGAGGCTGAGATGAGGCAGAAGAGAGAGCAGGAGGCTGAGATGAGGCAGAAGAGAGAGCAGGAGGCTGAAAGGAGGCAGAAGAGAGAGCAGGAGGCTGAAAGGAGGCAGAAGAGAGAGCAGGAGGCTGAAAGGAGGCAGAAGAGAGAAAAGGAGGGTGAGAAGGGTGAGAAGGGTGAGAAGGTGACACGGGCACCAGATGTAGAACATATTCTCCATCTGCATCTGGTGCTGCTGACTCCTCCTCTGGAACAACTGGGATGGCTGCAGTTGCAGAGCCCTCAACAACTTCAGGAGCAAATAATTCTGCAAGTGTTAAATGTTAAATATCAATTAAACTGGGTACAATATTAGTAAACACAAAATACATATAAAATACTTAAAGTATTTTAAGCATCTTATGTAGCAGCATATCTTAACATAGTTAGGTTGTTCAAGGTTTACCAATTAATATTATATTCCATAGTATTCTCATTCCGTTTTTCCACAAGATTAACTAACCTTGGCCAGTACATTAAGGACTTAGCCTAGTACATGATTCTTGCATTCTATAAGGTGAGGTACTATGGCGTTGCAATATGCTGTCTTAAAGTTTTTACTAAGGCACTTTAATGTATGTTGATATTAGTAATAGTATATGGTTGAATGTCACATGTCTGTGGGGGGAAAGTATACTGTGTCTTGTCATAGCACCATTTTTTTTATCTTAAACAAAGGACAACTTACTTCTCAGCAGATGTTCATAGAGTTTGCACATCTTTCCTATGATGTCTTGAGCAACCCCTGTTGGCTCAAGAAAATGTATAATGTCACCACTTAGCTGGCTCTTGCGGTCTTGATGACCAAGAAAAAGGATTGGCTTGTATCCAAGAGCTGTCAATTTTAAAACCTGCAAGAAAAACAAAGGCATATGTATCCTCTGGTTAGCATCACAGGAGATGATGGTACAGACTGTATGTTCTAGTCACAATAAACAGTAGCATCTCTAGAACTGTAATATCTTTGAAGAATCGTGGTTCGTAGCAGCCCTGATGCCGGCACAGCAGTGGGCAGTTTTATATTAACTTTTTATTCTGACAGGTAAATGTAGTCTATGTGAATGTGGATGTTTAGCATTCTGTTCTTCTTTATTTATCAAAAGAAATCGTTTGCAACTATGCACTGACTGCATGCACACAGACATACACAGCTACTTTAAACATTCTGATTTGCTGACCCTTGTGCAATTGGGTGTTCAGGCCTTAATCTCCCCTTAGGGTTGCCCAACTAACTGAAACATAATTTTAATTACAATATGGTCAGATGCCATATCCAAATCCTAGGAGCTGCAATTTTTAAAATGTTAAAATGTTATATCCATATGAAATTATGCAATACCATGTTACACTGATGCCTACGAAAACAAGATGGCAAATATTCTGTGGATGTTAGGGAACATGTTGTTTTAGTACAGACTAGAGTTGGGTGGTATCCAATTTTTGATTCTGTCAAACCTCCTCCCAGTATACAGTATTACTGTGACTAATTAAAAATGATGACGTGAGGGTCAGACGGCGTCACCAAACTGTTGGCTTGTGCCTCCACCATTCAGAAAGTGAATATGAACACTGATACTGAAACACCTCTCCCTTCTCATTAGACTACAGAAGTCTTGTTCTTCTTCCAGACCAGGTCACTTGCTATCTTTCCCCCCTCTCTCCTCCGCACTGTCACATGATAACAATCACACATAAGCATTTTTAGGCATTAAATAAATTATATTTAATATTTAATCCTTGTCTCCTATATAAGTGCATTGCATTTTTTAATGACAGTATTGATACTGATACCGTTGCTATTTTTAAGACCCCGTGGGATACTGTATTACCGCCCAACCCTAGTACAGACCCCAACAAAAATAATCAAATATATATATTTTTCATTGAAAATGAAATGCAACAACTAACACTATGAAGGTAAATCAATAAACATTTTGTAGGCATATCATACACCCCTATGACCCAGCTATATTTTCCTGCCCATCTGGCAACTGTGACAATTATATAATTATCTGGAAGCCAACGTCTTGCAATTTGAGAACTATGAAAACTTACCGACAACTGGGCTGCATCTAAGATCTTGCCGTTATTTTTGTTTTTTTTAATTGATGAGGCCCAGTTGGTATTTTTCACTTTCTCCTGTTGTTTTTTTGCTTCTGCTTACTTGGGAAGCAGAAAAGGCAGGCAAAACATGTTTTTCGGTTGAGCCGGTTGGGAGCCTGGCAGGAAGGGCACGGTTTCACTTTGGGTTTTGTCATTTCTGCAAATGAGAGTTAAATATATAAGGATTATTTCCACTGTGATATTAAAATGAGGCATTAATTGTTAACAATAGCTCATGGTTTCACTGAACCAGAAAAGTACAGCGCAGCATTAAGTAACATCAGCTCTATTCATTTCCTCAGAAAACATCTAACAATTTAAATCCTTTCCGTACTAATTTAAAGAAATTGTCATTTATCTGTGGCTGGAATTGTAATTACTATCCTTTATAAAAAGTAATTAAATAATTCCATAAGCCACCATGCCAACTTAGAGAAAATTATCTTAATTAAGCAAAGTAAATAACTTACTAGGAACTAGTAACTGATTTATTACACAGTTTGATTTTAAATCTACTAACAAATATTAGACACACTGCATTTTGTAATTGTCTAAACAACATATTTACTGTGTTTCACCAACACATCTGGCCAATATTTTAGTAAATCTACTGTTATTGCTAATTACATTAACCACATGTTGAGATGGAATAAGATAGACAATAGCAGTAGGAAAACTTCTCAGGCTATATCAAGTTCATGTTACTGTAGACAATTCAGGAATAGCACAATAGTGAAGTCTAAATAGTTAATCTGCTGTTAGAGTATTTTCAATCAAAGTTAGGGGTGGCTTTTCAAAGTTAGTGCTTTGGTGAGACCGTGATTGTACCCGTTATGAGGATATATGTGACAATAAGCTAGGCTTTGATTTGCTAACAGCAGCTAACGTTAGCCTACCTTACCGCTAACATTACTGTAGATTTCACTTGTTGGAGCTAGTATTTTTGTTAACGCTTTACATAACTCATCGTCCCATTAGACCGCTAGCCTGCACGTTGAAGGGTTTGAACAACAACTTATTGACCTAACTAGGTCGCTGTGGGGATAATTGTATTTATTTATTTTACTTACCAAGTTGAAAAGGCGTGCAGAGGCGTCGAGTGGCGCGCAGGGCAGAGAAGCAAGAGCAGCGCAGGGACGTCATCATTGCTTCTTGGCTCAGTCATTGGTCAGCGGCAACGAAGTCAAAGTTTAAAGAGCCGCGCTAATCGGCAATTCCGAGCGGTGCGCGGCGCCAAGGATGCCGCTCCGTCTAGTTGGGCGGCACCGCTATCCTCGCAGATCGGTTATACCGCGGCGGGTTACACGAAATAATGGCATATGCGTTCTTAAACATTTACACCACAATTAAATGAAGCTAAGCAAAGTTATACATGATTGTATGATTAATAAATCGACTATTGTATCACAGTGTATAATGCCTAAAGCTCGTCAGTGTGAGGCCATATCCGCAAAACTTCTGGCGAAAACCTTATTTATAGAGCAACGTTAAAAATAAAATGGAGGAGCTGTTATTTTGCCTCTCTCTATGTTTAAATGTTATATACTTATTATTTATTATGCTATTTTTCATTCCTATTGTGGACCAGTCATCACCGAGATCATGGTCCCTTGTCGTCTATATTTTACGAGGACGGGGCTCCATTAAAGTCTATGGGACTTCCCTGCACGTTAGAATATTACTCCGAGGGGTGCCCATTACGTTGAATGGTTACGCCAAGGGCTCCTGACCAAGCGTCCACATGTTACGACTTGGGAGTGAGAACGTGTTGACTTGTGTGTTTGTGTGTGTGTGTGTGTGTGTGCGTGTAGAGGTATACCATTGTCTGATTTAATATGTAGGTGGATGCACGATACCTGTGCGTAATCCGCTTTTGTGTGCTTTGTGTAGGAAAAAACAAGGCTAGGTGATGAAGTCTGAATTGAAAAGGAGTTTTCCTTTCGAGGCGGTGCCCTGGAAAGCTTAAATCAGATTCCACTTTAAATGAAGAGAGAGTGGTAGGTAGTGCTTGGCACTGTGCCAGGTGAATGTTGCCTCTATATAGGCATACCCGTTGCTCATTTCTCTCTATGTACTGCATACATTGGACTTCTTTTATAATAGGGATGTGAATATTATTGACCGTCTCACGTGGGTTGCATGCTGTGTATGTTATTGTGTGCATATATGAGTTTTATCCTTAGCATAATGCTATACTATATATATATATATATATATATATATATATATATATATATATATATATATATATATATATATATATATATATATACTATACCATGCATAGCCCACGTGTTTGTTATGCATTTCTGCAGCGTTTGTGTGCATAAGCAAATCCGTTTGTATGCACACACACACACACACACACACACACACACAAACACACACACACACACACACACACACACTCTCTTCCAGTCTCATCCTTCATTCTGTCTCCCCCACACGTTGGCTCTCCGCAACACTCGGGTGATCAGTAATTCATTTCCAGAACCTTTGCATAGCAATTATCAAAGGAGGGTCAGAGGCAAGGTTTCCTCACGGGACTGCGCGGCACGCACTCTCCCTTTTGGTGCGCCGGGAATACTTCAAAATCAAGAGAAAACCATTTCCAGTTGGCATATCATCAACTACACCTGCCCTAGCTTTCCGTTCGGCCGCTCGGCCGACACTTTGGAAAATAATTCTCCTGACGTGGTTTTAAATCAAAGGGACACGGCCTGAGAGCCTGGGGTACCACCCGGATACCTTTAAAAAAGTGGCAAATGTTTTTTTTCTGAAAGCAGCATGTCTGGAGTGAGGCACCACCGTGTCAGAAGCCAAAACACTATTGATTGACTACCACAACTCCTCACACATCTTTTAAGTTTTTCTTCTTTTTTTTAGGTTCTTTGATCCAAATAAGACACTGTTCTCTTCATTATTTCCTTCATTATCCTAATAGGAGATGGCGGCAAGAGTGAGGGAGCAGGAAAAAAAAGAAAAAAAGGTGACACATTAAAAGGGGATTAAATATTCATCAGTGAAAAAATTTGGCATCTCAGAAACGTTCGATCAGCTGTGGAAGGCGGCGTGACGGGCGGGAGACTGGAAATGATCGTTATCGTGACGTTTGTTTTGGTGAGAACAACAGCCGTGACAAATGGGACAATTAAATCACTGTGGCAACGGTGTATTAGATGGCTGATTATGAATTAGTGGCGGCACCTTGTTGCAGTTTCCCATGTCACTGAGCTGTCAGAGGAATTTAGCACACAGGGTTTTGAAAACACCCTCCTCTCAGGCTCTAGATACTAAAAACCTGGAGGCTGTGATCCCTGTTGTCTATGATCCATGAGACCCAACGATGATGTCTTAGGTCTATTTCAAAAGCTCACATAATGGAAGAAAATACAGAGACCTTGCTCATCTGGAAGAAGAATTAGCTGAAAAAAGGATGAAGGCATACATAGTGATACAGAGGTCAGTAATTAGACCTCACCTTTCAGTCAAGAAAAGATCTTCAGTTCTGTTGTGAAAAGAGTTTTGTCAGACTCACGCTGCACCTAGCGCTTGTTTTATCATGTATTCGACTGCGGATTATTTTCTCCACCAATTGTTGTATCCGAAAATAGTTCCTAGAAATGAAATGCTTCCCAGAGTTGAAAGTAATGTGTCAAAATTGCTTGTATTGTCCGACCAACAGTGCAAAACCAAATATATCCAGTTCGCTACAGCATATAAGAGACAGAAGAGCCGCAAATCCTTGCAATTGAGTAGCTGGAACCAGCAAATGTTCAGAAATGAACTCAAAGAATGATGCCATTATTGATTAAGGAGTAATGAAACCAGAACACGTGCAATGTGCAACCTGTAAACGGGGTGAGATTGTTAAAAAGCAGATAAATGTCCATGAAGCCTTCAAAGGCCCACCATCAGAGAGTAACACAAAGCAGAGGGAAGTATTTCAATGTGACATGAAAACGTACAAATCTATTACAGCAAATATGAAGAAAACATTGCCTCGTTAAACCATTTTGAGTCTGTATAAGGTGATTTCACCACTGACACCAACAGCTGACTGAATATCAATACAAGTCATAGCAGAGACAGGAAGAGACCAATCAAGTTGACTAACCAATTGACGAGCCTGACAAATTCTCTTTCCCATCTCAAACTAAGCATGTAAAAAAAAATAAAAAATCTCCCTTGACCTTTATTTACACAATTAAGGTTGATGGAGGAGTGGATTCACTTTGACTTACTGAGTTCTGTGTGCAAACCAATCAAAACCAAAATAAGAACTTGGAATGCAATGATTACCAATATAGTGAAACATCATGTCAAGTGGCTTGATGAATGTGTTCTTGGTGTGAATAGGCTGTGCTCTCTGAGGGAAGTCAATGGCAAATTAAATGTTCCCAACCCTGAAATGAATAAAAAAAAAATAAATACAAGGACACAAGCCTTCTAGGCTACAACTCAAATCTGCTATACACATAACATCAAAAAGGGAAAAAGATGTATTGTCATTGTGTCAACTGGGCCTTGGATATTCAGTGAGCATGTGACAGTAAGCCTCATGTTCAACCATAAGTAACTTGACCATGAGTAATACACATATCATCCTTTCTGCCCAGAACAAACAGTGAACATCTGCTCCAACAAGGCTGCGATGCTAAACTTCCTACAGAACAACGTAAGAGGCCAAGATATAATGTACGTGTCTCATTGTCCCTTTTGTTGCCTCGTCTTACATAGTTGTGCTGTAGTGATGTCACTCTGCTCAAATTAAAGCCTTTAGTTAACGATTAATTCACACATAGATTATAATAATAATAATAATAATAATAATAATAATAATCTAATGTATACTTTATTAATCCCACAAGAGGAAATTACAATTTACACTGTTGTTATTACACACATGCTTGAATGCTCAGTACCTATACATGCACTAAATGGAGATATGTGACTGGCACCTCTCCAGCTACCAGTCCACCACCATACTTTTGGCCCGTATGTGGATTTGAATAAGCGACCCTTCGTTTCCCAACCCAACTCCCTACGGACTGAGCTACTGCCTCCCCCACTTCCTTTTTCAATATTGTTTTTGTCATTTGTACTGTCACAGAGGAAGCAAATATTACACCGCTTAAAGCGGCCAAACTATTTTCTAAAGAAGGTTGAATTTGCTGAGCTTTTGCACCGCCAATGCCAGCCAGTCACGTCGCACCTGTACTTTTTAAACAAAAACCCGGAAGCTCCCTAGTCAGGACCAAGACGGCAATCATTCAACCTTGACAAAAGCAAACACATACCCACATATGCACGCCTTCTGTTCCAACCTTTCACAATAAAAGTCTCAGACATATACCCTGCATGACCATCTACCGGAATGATTGTTTTTTTAAAAGATGTTCTGATACCGATCCGATATTGGAAAAGCATCTGATACGGCCTTAAATGCTCTTATCAGCATTGGAAAGTACTGGAGTGTATGCACTGATCTGATACAAAATGGTCTCTGCCTATCATAGACTGTCAATACTTTATATTGTGGGAGCCCTCTCGCTCTGTTCTGGCCCAGGGAAGTCTCTGGTTTACTCATCACATCCTTACCAGCCCACCTGTGTGATGAAGCACTGCTACTCCCCTGCCGTCCTGAACTGCTGTCTAAATGTTGACATTTTGTGTCTGTATTCTCTCCGGAACAATGGAGGACAAGATGAAAAACAGAGGTATAGATAGAAGACACCCTCTACCTGGGGGACGAGGAGTGTTTGAAGAAGAAACGGGCAGAGAGGATTAAATAACAAGACACAGAGACACAGCGAGAAGGAAAAAGACAGAGAGTGTTAGACAGACCTGCATGCAGCAGATATATACCCACCGAGAGAAATCAGACATGGGGCTGGTGTTTTCTCAGGATTTGTTTTCCTTCATTTCCCCACTCCCTGTTGCTGGATGTATGTCGGACAATGCAATTAGTCAAATCACGGCGTGGGATTTCGGAAACACTCGGAGAAAAAAGGTGCTGATTGCTTATTAGAAACTGGATTGTGTTTGCATTGCGTAGCATCGTATACATGCCCCTGTGTGCGCATGTGTGTGTGTGTGTGTGTATGTGTGTGGGTGGGTGCATGCGTGTGTGTATGGGTGTGTGTGCGTGTGTGTGTGTATGTGAGTGCATGCATGTGTGTTTGTGTGGGTGTGTGTGCGTAAGTGTATGTGTGTGTGTGTGTGCTTGTGTGTGTGTGTGTGTGTGCTGGTGTGTGGGCTGGTGTGTGTATGCATGTGTGTGAGTGTGTGTGTGTGCGTGTGTGTGTGTGTGTGTGTATGCATATGTGTGTGTGTGTGTATTTGTGTGTACTTGCGTACGTGTGTGTGTATGTGTGTGTGTCTGTGTGTGTGTGTGCGTGCGTGGTTGTGCGTGTGTGTTTGTGCATGCGTGGTTGTGCGTGTGTGTTTGTGCATGCGTGGGTGTGTGTGTGTGTGTGTGTGTGTGTGTGTGTGTCTGTGCTTCCTGCCTGATGAGGTCATGATGAGAGATAGGGCTGCTGGCAGGGCCTGTCATTGCCAGTCACTGTTTTGGTTGTTGTTTTGCTTTCTGCCCGAGGAAGAAAAGGTGCTTCACGGAATCAACAGCCACTGGGTGTCATGTGCGCGTGGCCTGTCTGTCTGCTTACTTGTACATTTACATATCTCCGCGTTAAGAAGAGTATTTTTAAGCGCATGTGTTTGCAAACATACGTGTTGATGTCGCGTTCTTCTTGTGGTCCTGAGTCAGCCGGCAGGCAGAAAAACACACAGAGTCTGACATACAGTTAACAGTGACTGCTGCAGACTATATTTATACATTATCCCCAGAGAACAATACGCCCTTGCGACTGCTTCATAATACACTGAGATATGAGAAACGTGGAACAAACTGAGCTTTCTCTTAATCCTTCATCATTAACTATCTTCATCAGTATGAGCTTCAGTCTTTCAGCTGAATTGTTTGTGCATGTAGAAGTGTATGCATTGTGGCAACCAAGCTTAGAGCACAGCGAAGAGTGGAGGGCCTGAGGTCAACATCCTCTTGTGTCTGAGGAGGAAATTAATTTGCCAGAAGTCCATTAAAAGGCTAAAGATTAGAGGCTAACTGTAAGGTGGGCATTAAGAGAAATGATGTGATTTATATGCCCCCAACCTTTAGACTTAGACTTAGACTTCTCTTTATTGATCCTTTTGGGATGACTCGCGCAAGGCAATTGGAATTTCCAGCAGAACACCAGACATAAATATACATTAGTTTCCGGGGGTCAATCCGAGGGTATATGCAAGTTAACGGCACTCAAAATCTGAAGTTCTAGTTAAATTGAACCTAGAGACTGTTTTCAACATGATCACAGTCTGAGTATAGAGCTATGGCTGCGGAATGAATCCAAAGTTGAATCGCGATCAAGATAAGTTACGTTTTGCAAGTCTTATTGTGTCCCGTGTTCTGAATCAAACGGCGGAAGTACAAAGTTCAAGGTGTTTTCACTGTTGCTGTTTACTGAAGTTCAATAATTGCAACGTCTATCTAAAAGACGACGAGTGAGCATGTTGGATAATCGTCCTTTCAAATATTGACCAAAAAAATTGTGATTTTGATTTTTTTCGTTCATAATCGAGCAGCCCTATACAGAGCTACTGCTGTTCCTTCTGTGGGCCAGGCAGACGAGACACAGGCTAACAGAGCAAACAGACATATTGAAAACTTACTGAATCATACATAATTATGTGAAATAAAATAAGAAGAAAGTAGCTGCCAGCCCTTATTTCCAGCTGTTTTCCCTTAAATAACCCAGAACAGTTTAAAAGCAGGTTGTACAGGCTCTATTGATCCCACAGGGAAATCAGATGGGCCGATAATCCTCGGCTGGTATAATTAACTCTATCAAAGTTTAACCATAGTATTACACTTTTCTCATATTCTCTACATTTATTCTTATTCATTATTGAACCAGGAGAGCCTCAATCCCCACATGGCCCTAAATAGTTACATACTGTAACTATTATTAGGGCTGTCAAGTGATTAAAACATGTAATCACAACTAATCACATAGTTGACTTGTGATTAATTGCAAACTAATCACACATTTTTTTCATATGTTCTAAAGGTACTTTGAAATAGATATTGTTGAAGTTGTTAATGCTCAGGTTGGAAACTAGATTAGACTGAATTTACATGGACAGTATATGCAAACAACTTTAGTCTTGTGGAGAGAAGCGTGTGGAAGGGCTTTAAGATTTAACTTGCTATTCAAAAGACCTTTTTCTTTATCCATTTCTGATCCATAGCTTTATCCCCCCCCATAAACCCTAATACTGAGACCCAAATCACAGAACATGCACGCGTGCGTAGGGCTGGACTATATGGAGAAAATCAAATATCACAATATTTATCACCAAATACCTCAATATAGATACCGTGATAACGATATTGTAGTGTTGACTACTGGTGCTTTCACAAACTATTTACACAATGAGATTTTTGATAAATAATCATCAGTAATGTGGATATAATGACTAAGTGGGTAAAGGCAAATAACAGAACAGTTAGAACAGTCTGGTAAGTTCAGAAAATGTCATCATTTTACTGTAATTCAACCTTTAAAACCAGTGTAAGACACCACTTATGCCATATTACAATTTCCAAAATCTAAGACGATGCCTCGTCTCATATCACGATATCAATATAATATCGATATAATACCCAGCTCTACGAGTGCATTGATCATGTTTATTAGTGGTGGTGAAAGAAATTTTAGTCTAAATCGACGACGGTTCATTTCCGCTGAATGTCCCTCATATTTTCCCAGATGTCCGTCCCCGTCCTCTGTCTTTGTGTTGGCGTCCTAACCTCTTGTGGATTTCTGAGGACTATGGTTACCTGGTCCTCAGGTCTCTGCAGGGTAAACCCAGACAGCTAGCTAGACTATCTGTCCAAACTACTTTTGAACGTACATATGTACAAAACAAGTTCCTTCCTGAGACTATTTTGCAGCAGCACCGTTGCTCCGTCTGGTGCCAAAGACGATTGTGATTGGTTCAAAGAAATGGCATTATACCAGTTTTTCTCCCATCCCAGAATGCTGCTGTGAGGACTAGTCAGACTATTATCGCCTTCATTTTGACAGCCCTACCTATTATATTTCCATGTGATGGGGTTAAAGTTCATGACTGCTAATCTTGTAGAGATTTCTTCATTTTCAGTATTCCTGTCCTCTCCCTCTCTGGACACCTCTATCTAACCCTCGCCCGTCCCTATCTATCCCGGTCACACCCTGTCTTTTCTGGCCATTGCTCGTCCCATCTGCTATCGCCCGGGTCTCCACTCTGCTTCCTTATGGTTCCTGCGGTCTTGCTGCCTATCCTGCCTGCTGTCTATGTCTGTCTGTGAAATCTGTGACTCCCCCGTCTGTTTGGCCCTGGCTGTCCCTAGTCTGTGAGCATGATGTCCCCGCTGGCTCTCTGGCCACAGTCTATGTTGCCTGTCTCGCTTCCTGTGAGGCCTGAATTTGCACCCCAGATCCACACAATGCACACAAAGCCAAAACAATTGACTCAGCCATAGACCATGTGTCGACAGTGCTGTCGTTAACAGCGTATGGTAGTTGGTAGTCATGTGCACTGGATGACATTAGCTGGTATAACTTGTAATTTTATATTAAATTAAGTCAAAGCTATGGATGTGGTTTGAGTGTTTTTGTGTGGTGGCTGTTCTGGTACTGGACTGTATTTAGAAGGCCTTTCCAGATTTTCTTTTGTTTTAGACAAACACTGTCACCTTGCCATTGTTCTTCCTGTTTCCTTTCCTTCCAGTCTCCGAAGCCTAGTTCCAAGGGTGCATCTTTGGTTACAGAATTTAGGGGGACGAAAAGTGAAAAAACATCAGAAAAGCCCAAGACAAAAATATGTATACACTTCCTACTTCCTCTTTCTCTGATGTTTTACAGGTACAACATAATCATAATTGAATACATATATTTATGTTACAGTTACAACGCTGTTCTCCAGTTACAGAATTACATAATAAATGATGATACAATTGTTTATTGCACTTTCCATAATAATTAACCCTTGTGTTGTCCTCCCGTCAAAATTGAAAGTCAACACTTTTGTTGAGGCTTTTTATCAATGTTTTTAACTTTTTTAACATTTTTGACGATTTCAACACCATTAACTTTAGTTTTACAGTGATTTTTGGAATTTATGGTCAATAAAAAAAAATAAAATTATACCGAATGTTTGAGTTAAAAATGCAGAAACTAGGAATTATTTTGACTCAAATTAAAGGAATGGATGGATTTTCCATTCAGCTTAAACACTCCCAAGAAACTCCAGGACACAGCTGCTTCATTTCCATGAAGTTTACTGGGAATTTTGTGAAACTGCAATACAATACAATGAGTAGTCTATATTATAAATCAAACCCAAATGCATAATATTAGTGTAAATAACACCGCTTAGCTTGCATGGCACTGTAGCCTATACGACACATAACACAATCAAGCTAGTAAAAACAACCAGCAGCAAGAAACATAAGCTAACTTGGCCTAGCACAAACGAATTAGCTTCTTAATATGCTCAATATGGTTTTTGTGTAAAGCGCTTTGAATTGCCCTGTTGCTGAAATGTGCTATACAAATAAAGCTGCCTTGCCTTGCCTTGCCTTACAAAACCAACAATGAGCAATAACCTAATGTTACACAATGAGAAATGCTCACAGACGTTGCCTTAGCAAAAACAGAGAAGGTAAAACGATCCACTTAGAAACAGACGACTGGTAGACCTCACACATTCCAGTAGCTGGCAATTTTACTTCCTTTTTCCCAAAATGCACTGGTACTCTGTTACTATGGTTACAAACCACTCTAAACTGCTGAAACAAAGTAGTAGACACGTTTTAAGCGGCATGAAAGATGTTGATGGATAATCACAGACTGGATTATGTCAGCTTTTACTCAATACTATTTCAAAACCACTTCAATTTTTTTTTTTCAAACCCTATAATATTATATAATATTATATTATAATTGAATAAGACGCCCCAAAATGAATGAAAGTAGAGATTTGTACTTGCCAAAGAGTGTTGTGTGGAATCAATCATGTTATTTTGGGAAGTTAAAAAGAACATTGATATAGGAAAACGGGTCAATTCTACCCAAGGACAACATGAGGGTTAAAGGAAACTAGAAAAAAAACAATTTTTATTTAGAAGTTGTATTGCTGTATTTTTAGTGTCAATACACTAATCCTACCATTTAGTTTCCTTGATTGAGACGGTAGATAACTGTATTTGCATCTGAACTACAAGGCGCACTGTGTATTACTGTCTTATTTTTGACAGATGTTCTACTTTAGCCTCTGTTAAGGAGAATATTTACTGGGACTAAAAATATTTCAGATTTTTTGTATTCAAAAACATGCGCCGCAGGTTTAGTTCCAGGGCTCTACAAGCTGAAGTGCACTGTTAGAAATGATTGCAGCTCATACTGTATGAGCATATCATACAATCCACATGTGTACTGTGTATTGCCTTGTCTAGTTGCCCTAAGAAGACCAGTTGATATGATCTTACCACGACGATAGCATTTCCTATACGATTTTTGTTTGTCTTTAAAGACTTGTTAAGTCGGCGTCATATTCCAGGAGCGTGTCTGAAATGCACAGACCTGTAGAGCAGGATCATCCAATCTGACAGAACAAACAAAACTAAAGTGAGAAATCTGACTACAAGCACCAATGTTTTTATGACCATTGACACTTTTCTATGTACTCGCCTCGTTCACTTCTTGTAAAAAAGAACCCATAATGTGGGACAGGCTGACATTTGGAGATGTGGTCTTAATATGCACGGGGGGAGAACGTGGATCCATGGAAATGCTTTTTTTAATTTTATTTCCTTCAATATTCCTTCAGATATAAGTATTGAAGTATATTACTTCATTGGGGTTGTTGTTTTGTATTTATTGTCTCTGTGTATACAGGATATATACAGTATAATTAGATATCTTTCTCTGTGGCCTAGTATCTAGTGATGTATGTCACATCACATTGTTTGGGAGTACGCCTGCTTTTAGTAATAGAACAGTGGCACTATCAGTGGAGAGGATCGGTAGGATGGATTTGTGTAAGTGGAGCCTTTGATCCGAAGCCCTTCTCAGCCATCAGGGAATTACAGATTGTCTGCTTTCTGTGTTTGGGCCTCTCATTGCTGATGTATCGCATTCCTCCACTCACCCTTAACTGCCCGTCCCCTGCTTTGATCCCACCATTCCAACGCTATCCCACATGGCTTCCCTGGAAAACTGGGAGAAAAAAAAACTACACATCCGATTTGCACACGCACGCCTAGACTGGCTGCAGAGTCTCATTACAGAGATGACTCTGTTCATGTCTCTTGTTCCTTACTCTTCTCTTTTATAATCTCTCATACACCCACCCCCACATCCTCCTCTCTTTATTCTCTCTAAAGAGGGAAAGTAATTAACATAACTGGTACCTCTTTCATGCTGTGTGTTTGCGTGACTGTGTGTGTTATTCTATTATATCATTTCAGATGTTAATTTAATCTTTTTCGTTTCGTTATTGGCAGTAGCTCTGTGTCAGTAACACACTGTGTCAGTCTGTATAGTGATGATATTGACATTATAGTGTGATAAAGCAGCCAGTTAATGTTTTGTTGGGTGTTTTTGTGTGGACCATTTCTAAAGATTATTTCTTCTGTGTGTGTGTGTGTGTGTGTGTGTGTGTGTGTGTGTGTGTGTGTGTGTGTAAGGACGATGGGATATGGATTCACATTTTGTCTCTTGGGGCTCCTTCTTGCACCCTGCGCAGTGCGGCGCAAAGCCAGAAGCAAGTGTGTTTGCTATTTTAAGACCGTCCTGCGCCCATGTGCTGGTCTTACAGGGAGGTGTGTTCAAGTGCATTCTGGGCGTATTGCTATCTTGAGGCAGCGGAAAGTGATTGACCAACACAAACCTGGTCTGAAGTCAATAGCGCAGCATTTCATTGTTATTTTAACAGCGCATTAGTAAAATGTCCCTCGGCTTATGCACAGCGCATACACATTATGCTTGTTTCACACACACACACACACACACACACACACACACACACACACACACACACACACACACACACACACACACACACACACACACACACACACACACAGGGAAGGACAGCAGCACACAAAGGTGCAAAAGATTACAAATAAAAATATGATGGTGCAAATTCGCCATCATAATAGCAATGCACCAATGCGCCTGGCTTTTAAAGGGAATGGGAGGTGATGCTCTGATTGGTTTAATTCAATTCAATTCAATTTTATTTATAGTATCAATTCATAACAACAGTTATCTTGAGACACTTTACAGATACAGCAGGTCTAGACCACATTCTATAATTTACAAGGACCCAACAGTTCTAGTTGTTCCCTCCAGTGCAAGCAACAGTGCAACAGTGGCGTGCATGTTACGCCCAAAACACACCCATGAATTGATGAAGACACTAAGTACAACCGTGTAGAACCATGCGCCTGGCGCACGGATCCTTTTTCCGCTGTTAAACTAGCAAAAGTGGATTTGGTCGCCGTGCGCTAAGATCATAAAAATAGGGCCCACAGTGTTTGGGAATGAATTGGGAGTCTGAGGATGTTGGGGAGAGAGGGGAGGGGGGGGATGTTTTCACACCACCCACATCACTTTGTTTGCACTTTTCTTTCAAAATGAATGAGGTGAGGAGGAAAACAAACAATCCGCTTCATCAATGTTGGCCTTGTCTCTTTGATGAATAGCTTTTACTGCACTTTTTCTGCCCGCGACATGCGGCCAACCATCGCTAACTTCTGGTCTCTTTCTCTCTTTATCTCCTCCTGAATCTTGTCTTTCCACTCCAAATATCGGCACCACTGCCCCTTCTTCTGTTTTTTTATCCCCTCTTGCTTATCATCCCTTACATCTCTGTGATCTTCCATGCACATTTCCATCTCTTCATACGTCATCCTGCTTTCTTCCATCCCCCCCAATCTCTTTTATCTCTTTGATGCTGCCCTTCTTAAAATAAGTGTTACTGTACTGGAACTTTTATTCATGTATTTTATCCCTGTGTTATTCTATTTTAGCTTGTACTTCCAGTTTTTTTTTTAACTGCTAGGGCTGCACGATTTGAGGAAAATACGTGATAACGTTGTTGAATACATGTTGAATATGAATGAACAGATATTAAGGTGTACTAAAGCTCTGCTGCTATCGATGTTCTGCTAAAACACGACAAATTGCTTGTTGAATTGAAAACAAATGAAAGGAAATCCTTTCCAACATCCTTTTATTGAACAAATTGAACATTGAATGGAATATAATAGGCAGCACTAAAAAAAGAGAGACAGTTACATTTTTTTAAGTGCAGTTTTCATTCAACTTACAAAAAAAAGTGTTGGCAATGTATTTATTCCACAAACTGATTGTGCAGCCGTAGTGCTAATGTTTAATGTCAGAGATCTTCAACGGGGGGGTCTGGGACCCCTAGTGGGTCCTCAGAGTTGCAATTGGGGGTGCAATTATCTTACATATTATTAGTAAAGATAAAACATTTTTCTTTAATGTACAGCTAATAGCCATCCACAGATACCTTTAAGCTTAATAATTCACTGTGCCACATTTTAATATTAAAATATGATGTAAAAATATATAAATATGCCAGCTTTGTATTGTATGTACCATGCAACTACATTTCATACAATATATGGTACGATGTCCCGGCTCCATTTGTAGCTTAGGGGTCCTTGGCCTTAAAAAAACGTTGAAGGCTTTTGTTTTCTGTAAAGCATTTGGACTCTGCCTTGCCTAATGTGTATCCTCTCTGCAGGTGCCGACCTCTTCTCTAACTGCACGGAGGAGTGCAAAGCCCTGGGCCACTCGGACCGCTGCTGGATGCCATCCTTTGTGCCGTCCGACGGGCGCCAGGGGCCGGACTACCGCAGCAACCTGCACGTCCCCGGGATGGACGCCACACTGCCCGACACTGAGGTACCCTCCTCCGTCAACCTGTCCGACCAACTCACCGTGACCGCGTCCACCGCCTCGGCCAACGATAGGTCATTCTCCACCTTTGGCAAGGAGGGTCAAAGGTCACAGTCACACCACAGCCTTCACCATCACCTCCATCAGCAACAGCAGCAGTACAGCTCCAGCACGCTAGAGAGGAAAGAGTATGATAGGGGGACCCTACCGTACAAAGCCACCTTTCTCTGTGAGTATCAGTATGAAAGTTCCCTGGGACCCTACGACTTCGGTCTGGTCCAGTACAGATACTAGAGATGGGGAGGATGAATCTGATCCGGACTTTTTTTTATGTTGTTCATCTACTTTTTCTTTTTCTATTTTTTAAGGAGTTAAAAAAAAAAAAACGGCTTTATGTTTTTTTTTTTTTTTTAAATTATGATTTATTTTGTGGAATGTAAAATGTACGCTATTAATGCTAACTCCCCCTTTTTCAAAACCCACTTGAAAAAATTCTATCTAACCCCATCCTAACCCTCAATACTGTCTGTAATGATGTGACTTATTATAAAATAAACACAATTTAAATTGGACCCATGTTAAACCGCTGTTTTTTCTTTTTTCTTTTTATTTACCTTTCTCTAAATTTCCCCTCAAAATCCTCTCCAATCAGCTTTTTTATCTGATGCTCATATAAGTAAAGGTCACCGACACAAGCACACGTCACATTTCCATTCCAAAACGTGATTCCAGTGTATAGAGAGGAAATGAAAGCTAGATCATCTCATGCTGCAAAGGACATCTTTTTCTTTCCCCATTTGCTCAACAACAGAGTTTAGCTCGAGCATGATGAGTTCCCTACTGAATAGCTCCAAAGGTGAAACACACAACCCAAGCTTCATCTCTTTCATGAGGATTGAAGTCCGTTTTGTGCTAAAAAAGAAGTGTTGAGTATCTATACTCACCTCCTTGTGGATCAATACCTGACATAAAGAAGGGCGGGTGGGTGAGGTGGGCTGTCAACCCTCAGGTCAAAATTGTTCAGTTGGAGGAGACACACCACACAGGTTACTATATGAGGGCGCTTTCATTTAGCTAATGAAATATTTTCATATCCATTGGAATAAATTGGATTTTCCCTGCTTGCATTTTCTAAAGGAGCATGATGTGGACCTGATGGCTGGACACTTCTTGCACATGTCAATTGCTTTCCCAGTTCCCACATTACATGGCTATTCTATTAGCTCTAAGAGTAGAGAATGGATTTGATGTACACATTCAGTAGAGAAGTCATTTCCAGTCAAGTCACCGCCATGTTAACCACCATCCTCCATGATACTGCATGCAGACCGTGGGATGTCCCTCAGGTAAACCATAAGCACTATAACCTGCTCGTTTTTTTTTCATTCCTTGTTTGCAACTGAAACAGAGCCAAGCAATCTTCCTCTTGTGCATCAGGTCCGTGTAAAAGATGATTTGTATTTAGCCTGCAGGTGCTAGAGCCTGCTTCGCTCCAAATATAGCTGCCCGCCTGCTCATCCCGTCTGCCTCGCAGGGTTGGAATAAATGCACTCCATATTCGCTCGGACCACAACATTGATATATTTCGTTTGACTTTCTTTCATTTGCCACCAGTTTCTTTTCCTGCTCTTTTAAAGATAAATTGACGCCAGGTTGCTACGGCAAAAAAACTTCTGCTGTTCATCAGTCGGTAAAGAAGACAAGAATAGTCCCAGTGGATGAGGCTCTATTAACCAATTGGCATCATGTTCTACTTTTAGAAATAGCACCATATGCTAATACCAGCTATGGCTATGCTCTGATCACCATGGGTTGCCTTGATAAAGCGTTTATGAATGTTTAATGATCCATTTATAGATAATTAATGAAGCAATTAGTGCTCTGTGTATTTGCTGTGAATGCATTATGTAGCCACCACATTTCGAACATTTATCTTCACTGATGGACATGTTTTTACCCAATTCCCAAATTAGTTTTACCATTATACTGCGAGAAGGACCAGCTTTTAGGGTGTATTAATAACTTCACAGAGAGTCCTTTGTGGCATGCATCCTTCAAAAGATGGCGTTTCGAGACGATCGCGTCCCTGAAGAGATCTCAAGGGATGGCGTGCCGCTCGCCTTAACGAGTGTGTTTCTCTGTCTTTTCAGCCCGCAAAAGGATTTGCTAGCTCGCTCCATGTGGACCTGTCGGAGACAGCGTGAGTTTCTGTGCTAGACCACCAACACTGATGCTTTAGACAGCAACGTTAAAACTACACAAACAGCAACCCCGGACAACAGCAACCTTGGTCGAGCTTCATTATCTCGTGTGGCGAACTGTAACAAAGACCTGGCAGTGGTCGCGAGGGAGGAGAGGAGAACTAAATACTGAGTAGCTGTAAACCACTAGAAATCTGAGGAGCGACCCAAGGCCTTATTCCTCTCAGCAGGACTGAGACCGGGCCCCAAAAAGCACTTGACATGTGAACATTATAAATTCATCAGCAGACGGATGAGAGGAAGTGAAAGGAACAGAGGAGTGCAAAACAAGAAGAGGGAGCGATGAACTCACAGAGGTGGGTTGTGTCTTTTTTTTTCTGGACTGAGGAGTTAGCCTCTAGAGATCTGTGTGTGCCTGTTTACATAAAGAAGAAAAAAAAACTAATGTTTCTGTACAAACCAATGTCACACGGAACCCTTTAGCTATTTCTATGGTCACCACTTAGCCAACTGTACAGAGACTGTGTGTGTAAGGGGGGGGGGGGGGGGGGTGGGGTGGAGACTGACAGCCGGAGAGACTGGGCGAGAGACAGTCTATTAGACAGAGAGATGGAGCGGGTGTTGTACAGGTATAAAATCACACAACAAAAAGGAAAAGGGGGACGAGCAGAGATAATGTGCAGTACTATAAAATTCTGTATCTCCGGTTTTTTGACTTGACTGTCTTTATATAACTTCTCTTTTGTTTTGTTTTTTGGTTTCTGATGTTCTATCTGTGTGGTTAAAGTGTGCAGACTCTAAATTATTCCAACTGACCGAACACAGAGCCCGTGTTCTCTTTTCAAGTTTAGTCACCTCAGGAAGGAGATTTTAGTAGTACACTGTGTACGAAAAAACACTTGTGTTCAGTTTATTAATAACATATTACAAATGAATGTTCTCATTTCTGAACAAGTGTAACACCTAGAAAAGTCCTTCCTGAGCTGACTGCAGATAAAGTGAAATGACCCTTTACCAGGATATGGTTCCCTTGACACGATTGGCCTATACATAAACAATCAGACACAGTCAGTGGTTTTTATCATGTGTGCAAAGTGTTTACCGTGCTATTTTAAAACGCTTATAAATGAATATAAATCTATATATAACAATATATATATATAAATATACAATATACTTTTTTTCTGAAAACTGTGTAACCATTGGTTAGTTTCTACACCTCATAATGTCATTCAATCTAATAATACCAAGTGCTACAAAATCAAGACTTGTATGAATTAAAAGGACGAGGAATGCTTCAGCCTACAAAGCAAACCTCTTTTAAACCAACCGAGGATTAAGTTGATGTTCTTATTTGATTGTTACTTTTCACCGTTAACAGATGCTGGGCCTTGTTGTGTGTAGCGAAGACACCAGTTGAGTTGTCTTGGCCTGTTGTGTATTTCTACTAGCAGAATATGTGTTCATGTACAGGAAGGGGGACTATCACAACTGAGTTAGATATCAACGGTTTTACAACCATACACAGATAAATATAGACATAAACACACACTACATTGTGAGGCGCAAAGTTTTGCGCACTCACGCTCACATATACACACACACACAAGCGCACACAAACACACACACACACACACACACACACAGGTCAAGTGGTGATGAATAAACAGTGTCATTGAAGTTCTATAATGTGTGTTTTGTCGCGTTCACTTTTCACATTTATATTGTGTAACCGATCAGAAAACAAGACTAAGCCTACAGCCATGCTAGCAGGGCCGTGAGGCTGTGTGAGCCAATGCTAATGTTAGCCTGCTAACACGCTGTCAAGGACAATGCTAACATGTTATTACTAAGCAGTTATTTACCAGTTTGTCTTAGTTCAGCACATTAGCATGTAGCATTGGCAAGTTAGCACTGAATGCAAAGTACAGCTGAGACTGATGGGTGCCAAGGTATTGGATAGAAAAAAACATTTGAACAGATGGTGGCGCTAGATGGAAAGATCAACAAAACAATTGAAATTCATCCTAAAGGGGGATATTATTGTACAAAATGCCATGGCTAACATAACATGTGAACCTCATGGTGGTGCCAGATGAAAAATCAGAGGACTTCAAATTCATAAATGTCTGTACAAATGTATTGTGCCATCAAGTAGATGTTGAGATATTCCACAGGTAAAAGGTTTGGCCTGCTGGTGCAAGATAAAAAGGCAAGGATCACCCAACGTACTAGGATTCAACCTCTGTGGATCAACAATGTATTCACCAAAATTCATGGCGATCCATTAAAAAGTTGTTGAGACATTTCACTTAAAATGTCAACCTGTTGATGGAATTTGAGAAAAAAAGAAAGGGAATCACCAAAGTCAATAGGATTCATCCTCTGGGGACCATGAAAGTTTAAAAATAGTATACACTTTCATGGCAGTCTTAGAAATGAAAAAATGGCAGTTTTTCCCATAGTGATGACCAACTAATTAACTGATAAACCACATTGCCCATCCCTAGAGCAATGCTAGTAGCATGGGTAAAAATATTTATGCAAATTTGGAATAAAATGGCTCCTTTGTTACTGTCAGAGGAGACGTGCTGAACCAGTTGTCCTCATGGAGCATGGCCACTGATTTTGAATCTTCGTGAAAAGACATTGAGCTATCCCACAAGAATCCCATGGACTTTAAAGATGTAATCACCATGGTGTTGCTCTACTTTCCTCATTCCCTGACCTCAATACCTCACCAAAAAAACTTTTCTGAAGCCTGTCACTCTAGCTTTAAGTCCATTTCCTTAAAAAAAAATCACTGCTCACCATCCCCCAACATCCCAATCCCTGCCCTTCATTCCAGTGTGATCCTCACATGGCCTGGCATAAGTTCATAGACTCAAGAAGAAGAAGAAGAATGCTGGAGTCTGGATCTAATGCAGCAAAAGTCCAGGGTCAAAGGGGAGAGACAGCATTCCCCCATCACTTGACAACCTAGAAACAGAGACGATCTGTTTGTGTCTATCACAAGATCGCCTCCGGATACACATCACCAGCACATGTGACGGATCTGGTGGTTGCCACCGTGACTGAATGGCCTTCTGGGTTCCGATTAAAATCTCACCCAGAAACAATCCAGTGTATGTTTATGTACGAGACTGGAAAATCGGGGGATAAAAACAGAAAGAAAAAGAATGAGGTCACAGCTTGGTCAACATAAGTTGAATAAGTAGTCATATCTTGGTAACACCAGGGTGAAAGTGCGGTATTCCTCGACTAGACCTTTTTTCATGCCTAATATTGCCTTGTGTCAATAGTGTCAATGGTATTATTATACCAGTTATATTATTATATTATCACCTCTTTTTTATGGACATGATTAACCTGACATAACCTAATTATTAAGAGCAGATTATCTGATCGTCTGATGCTATTCTTATGTAGTCAGTGTGATCTTCGGTTCCTTACCTTTCCCCCCATTTGAAAGAGGGGCATGATGCAATAATCATTCAAATGGGGACAATTGGAGTATTTTCAGAACACATTTATAGTGTTGCACTCGTGTTTGTACATTTGGACATTGATAGTTGTGTGAGCAATAAGAAAAGTGAGCCGGAGCGTCACATTCAAACCCTGCCTATTTTCCTACCCCTGCATATGTGGCCACTTGCTGTGTGAAGTGGGCATGCATGATGGATCATCGGTTTCGGAAAGTTGAAAAAAAATGTTAAAAAGCGATATCTCTCCTTATATTTTCAAGATATACATACATGATGTTATTTGTTATCACCAAGAAAGACTGGCAACGATCTCCCAGGACAGCTTAAAGTCTACACATCTTGCGCCACACTTCTCTTCCGACTGCATTCATGGCTAAGAAGATAAAATTATGAAAAAATAAACAAATAAATTGAAGTTTGTCACTTTGAAGTTTGGCTAACTTGAAGCTAATGTGCAGTACTTTAATGTGATTATTTCTGTTCCGAGTTTGTACCTTCATGGTTGAATGCACTTATTGGAAGTTGCTTTGGATAAAAGCGTCTGCTAAATGAAATTTAATGTAATGTAATGTATAATTACCATAGATTTACCCCGGTAATACCCTATTGTTACGAGATGTAACACCCTTATTACCTTGCTACCATACGAGCTGTAATGTAATGGCTGCCTATTGCATGGTTGGTTGGGGTGGTGATGGAGCAGTGGATATGACACATGCCTTTGGTGTGGGATCGATTCCCACTGCGATACATCAACCAATGTTTCCCTGAGCAAGATGCTTAAACCCTAGTTGCTCCAGAGGCATGCAACCTTTGATATATATAGCAATTGTAAGTTGCTTTGGATAAAAGCACCAGCTCAATGACCTGTAATGTAATGCAATGTTTTCACAATTTGTATATGGATGCCAGTTCAATATTTAAGCTTCTGCATCAACACTCCTGATATATTCTGATTTATATATCCCCAGCTGCACAATACATGATAATACCCTGATAATGATAACACATGATAATACTCACAATACTCTGAAAAAGTACTTTGTTGACTAATTAACTACTACTTTGCCAAAAGAAA
>JABXJD010003361.1:0-17500 GCA_013375575.1 Percina caprodes | reverse complement strand
ACGGAGCGAGCTGGAAAATCTGACTTTTTTCCTGAACCCGTGGGGAGGAGGGCCACAACATCATGGCCACCAACAAAACTCAGCAAAGACTGTTCTTGCTTGGGCTTTAACTTCTGGATATTCGGCAGAGTTGCCACATCAGGCCGAATGGCTTCGCTCACATATTCTCCGCCGCTGTTACAGAACTACAACTATAGTGCAGATCAAGAGATAAAGCCGTCCCTTTCTCTCTTTCTAAAACTCAGACCAAACTAAATTTAAGCTGTAAAACTAGGCAGTGAAGATTTTCTTACCGCATTGCCTATATCTTGCCCAACATGTTTCCAGAAACTTTATTTATTTAGCATTTAAGTTATACAGGCTCATTTATTACCAGCCGGCAGCCCATCTAGCAGGAATATAGGGCAGCTAATAGTTGTAGGCTTACTACCTATTTAGCAAAAAGGAATAACCCAGCCCCTTTCTCTTTTTTTCAATGGCACCAATTTAATTTTTTTTGCATAAACAGCCCAGTTGTTATGTGTATGTTGCATGTATGAAAAGACCCTTTTTCAAGCGGTACGATATTAATCGTGCTGTAGTTGCGGCAGCTTGATATTGTAGGGGAAACACACTGGCAAAGCATGTTTTGCTGATCAGTTCATTATAACCGTATGCAACTTTGCCAGTTATCCTGATTTTGTTTTTAATGTTTTATTAAGTTGTTTCACAACATGGAACAGCACACATAAAAAGGAAAACTTTGAATATGTAGTTCTCTCCAAAAAATATACAGTATAGCTGATAAGTGGAAGATGTTTTAGGCAACATAAATGGGTATAATACACTTTATAATGGTAATATATCACTGATACAGCTTTGAGTAGTTCAATATGTTCAAACTAACCATCGCAGCTGCTCCCCCTGGCATTGGAGTTTTCAATGTGTTTTTCAGAAGGAGATGATAAATGGAGAGGCCTCATATAGCTCAGTGGTTTTAATACAGGTAGAGGCATCACTCCTCATCATTTCTTCATCTGTCACATTTATGGATTCCTGTCTGGGCTAAATTACTCACTGGAGCCGTGGTAAAAAAAATCAAGCCTCAAGGTTTATTTACAGCAACTCCCATTAGACATTTCTCATATACATTCCTCCTGTCTTGTTTGTAGTCTGTGCCCTCTGCCCATCAGCTCTCCAGTCAGCTCTAACACTTCTCAAGAAGCAATTGGAAATGTAAAAATGTGAAAGCTTTGTACATGAGAGCCACAGTCAGGGCTATACATCTTTCTCATGTTGAGACACACATACTAAAATGAATGTGCTGTCAAATGCAGTGTGCCAAGAGCATTTCATTCAGTAATTCACTGTAATCACATAGCTTCAAAGCATCTGTGTGTGTGTGTGTGTGTGTGTGAGAGAGTGTGTGTGTGTGTGTGTGTGTGTGTGTGTGTGTGTGTGTGTGTGTGTGTGTGTGTGTATATATATATATATATATATATATATATATATATATATATATATATATATATATATATGCACTGTATTCATGCATAAATGAGCAAATTGGTGACAAGTCAACATAAATTGGACACCAAAAGCCTCTAGAACAGCTTCAAAGCTACTTGGGAAAGATTATAAGTCTTGTAAACTCCAGAAGGATGAAAAATAGGGCTGGGTAATATCTCCTTAAAAGCAAGATCATGAGTCTCACATTCACCTCGGTAACTAATTAAAATTATCTTTATTACATATACTATACACACATTGTTCCCCCACTTATTTATTTAAGATTTTTTTTGTTCATGTTTGCCACTTGTCTGTACCTGCACACTTGCCTCTTCTTACTATATTAATGATCTGAAACATTGAGGTCTAGCTGTGGAAAACCATGGTACCACGGATGAAAAGTGCTATTTTTACAGCATTAATTGATGTTTATTGATCATGTAAAATGAATAGGACTCTCTAAACAAAAAACACCACTCCAGGCCCTCTGTGTTATACTGGTTCACAAGGTGTGAATCAAGGATTTTAACACAAAAGAATGTATACACATACTGAAGCTGGTAGAAGAAAAATCCATTAATTCCCACACGGAGCATACACAACATATTTCAATAACTGTTCTATTTCCTTTTGTGGTTGGCCCACATCCAAGAGGCAGCTTTGCCAAATTTCTCAGCCAAGTTAGTGATTTAACATAGCTGTGAGACTCATGAAACAAACTTGTGTTGAGAAAGCGATAAAGGATTGATTATAACTGTATGAGCTGAGGGTGAATACCACAGGTGTGACAATGTGCATGTATCAAACAAGCAGTCTCAGCAGTCTACCAGGGCACCTTAGAAAACCTAAAAGGTAGAACGAGTATTACAGTGCTCGCCAGTGGAAGAACCTTTGTCCGCTTGGCGTTTCGCGTCACTATATTTGCTTTTTGTTGGCACTGTGTTCACTGTTTTCATAGCTTCCTCTCGGAGGCATCTGTACAATCTGGCCTTTGGTCACCTAGGGCGCTAGGCACAGAAATACACTGCAGTCAAACCAGTTGGCGATATAAAGCCGAGGGAAGTCTCGATGACCAGAGCAGGCGTAGTAACGTCGCTCGCAAAACGATAATAATCTAAATGTTGAAATGAGCTGGTTTGACAATGGAGATGCAAAAAATATACACTAGTCCACACAGAACCTTCTTCCTGTATTTACTTTCTTGCTCCTGCCCCAAACACATTCGACCAATAAGAGGAGTGAAAATCCTTGCGTGATTTGTAATGATGCATTTTGGTATGCTTGGATTTTTCCAGGTGTGAAATGAAACCAAACTTCTAGGGGGTCATAAATTATGATTGAGAGGGATTACTTTTGTATTAGTTTAGTCTATACATTGTTTTTTAGGAAAATCCTACTCATTGTCCTGTCACGTGACAGATAAGTTTACCTGACCAGTCACATGACCGTTAAGTTTAGCGGTTGTTACAGTGAAGTTTAGCCGGCAATAGGTGACTGTGAGCCGGGTACTGATGACCGTGACGTGACAGTCTTGAAAACAGCCGTAGCAGTTAAGTTTAGCCAACAAAAGGTGATTGACGTGGCGAAAACGCTTAACTTAAGATTGGGAAAAAGTTTGTGGTTGGTGTAAAACAACGTCCACCTTGATGATAATAATAATAATAATAATAATAATAATAATAATAATAATAATAATAATAATAAATCTTTTGTCCTACAAGGGGAAATTAAAATTAACACACATTACACACATGCCTGAATCACACACACGCTCAATACCTATACATGCTGCCCATGGAAAGGCACCCCGAGCAGTTAGGGGTTCAATGCCCTGCTCAAGAGCAACTTGGCAGCACCGAGGAAGTGGCCCCTCTCCAGCTACCAGTCCACCACCATACTTTGGTCCGTATGTGGACTTGAACCGGCGACCCTCCGGTTGCCAACCCAACTCCCTACGGACTGAGGTACTGCCGCTGCTCTAAGTAATACTCCCGGGAAACAAACCTATTACATGGTTGAAAGTCTTGTGTTGTTGTCTAACTTCTTCCAGGACAAGAACTCCCCTTACCCGCATGTTTCCATGTGTTTAAGGACCCACCCACCCACCGCAACCTCGTCCTAATGCATATTTCCACGCTCTTGACAGATGGCAGTCAATGGTTGGAATACATATGAATTACAGTGCATTACTCCTCACAGCAATATGGTTCAGCCTACACAGCCTACACTCACATTTCTCACCCAGACTTTGTTACGTTCATAAAAAAATGGAAATTTTGTGTGTAGCTAAAAGAAAAAATACAGAAATGCATCAAAACCTAGTAAAAGTGCTGCAAAAGTAAAAGAAAAGCAACAAAAATGTAATAAAAAAACAATGTCACAAAATGGACTTTACTCTCCCAAAACCAATGTCCATAGCGGACAAAAGTTGTCGAAGTACAAATTATGTCATTCCAAATGTAAACACTAAAATACAACTGTGAATCCCGTTTTATGGCCTATTTATGTTAAAATATAAGTTCATATCACTGTTAATACACAGGGAGTTCTTTGTGTATAGTGTGTGTGCATATGTGGCCTGCTGTGCCAGGCTATGCAATGCTGTTAAATGTTTCTCTTGCCTGTAACATTAGCTCTGATAATGTAAAGGGCTTGAATAAACTGTGGTGCATTCAGGCAAGTAGGCTAAGTAATGTACCAAAGTGTGATTTGTTTTGGATGGGCTAGGCCTAGCTGATTTCTATGGGCCCAATAACACTGTGATTTCTGACTCCTCGCAAAACACAATCAATAAACCCTATGTGTGGCCTCATTGTTTTTTAAACTGACACCATAATAGCCATAGCTACTACCATAACTTGAAATGTTGACAGATTTGTATTAGTTTGGGCTCTTCTGGCACGCTGGATATGAAAAGTAAAGAAATGATTCAGGAACATGGACATGTGGTTTTCCTTATCCAAAATAAGAAAATTGAAATAGCTGTACAAATACAATGCATATTCCAAGTATACTGTATGACAGGTTTTTATACAGCTTGCACCATGTACACTATACCAGCCATACAAGCAAGAACATTCACTACTCCTTCTGTAGCACCAGTAATGAGCATATTGAATTCCACCATATTGATTCAACAGGTTTTGTAATACCCTATGAACTCTGCAAGAAGCAGGGATTTTTCAAAGGTTTAAAAGAGCATCTCCTGTATGAGCCGCCACGTAATTGGCTCTTGACACGGAATTTTAATGAGTCCGTTTGTTTGAGGTTTGTGAACGAGGCTATTGTGATGCAAATTCACATTGCAACCAGCGCTTAAGACCAAAGACAAATCTCAAAAATACCTGACATCAGATTTTGAAGTCACAATGATTTGTTTATCAAATAATCCCAGCACACTTGCCCACTTCACACTGTAATTAAATGAAAACATGAGGAGCTTTGATATGCAAATGTTGTGTAAGGGGATATTAAGCATTCGGTTTCCCTTCCGTTCACCAGGAAGGCTGCAACAAAAAAATCAAACAAATGCTACTTAGACTCCTTTCTAACACAGAATGCTCCATTCACTTCTATTTAAAGATGGCTCTGGTGAACCCTTTTGACAGCACCTCCTACTTTTGAACCCACAAAAGCTTTTAAGTGTCATTCTGCATTGTGCCTTTTTTTTAGCATGTGTCTTTATTTTGCCTCTTGTTCTGTTGCCAGTTTCACAAATCTGTGAAACTTGTTATTTACACTATGCACTAATCTTGCACATCTACCCCATGACTCTTTATCTAACGAGGCCACACTTTATCTGGTGCCCATATCAGAATTACATTCTGTGGCTTCAAAATGACCTGTTACCATGTCAACAAAATGTCATGACAATGATGTTGGTTAGTTAGTCAGCTGGTAGCCTACACTACTTTGGGCTCAAATCCATCCAACAATTATTGGATGGATTGTCATGACATTTTGTTGACATGGTAACAGGTCATTTTGAAGCCACAGATCAAATGTAATTCTGATATGGGCACCAGATAAAGTGTGGCCTCGTTGAGTCATGGGTTAGATGTGGAAGATTAGGTGTGAATACCAAAGATTTGTGAAACTGGCAACAGAACAAGAAGCAAAATAAAGACACATGCTTAAAAAAAGGCACAATGCAGAATGACACCTAAAAGCTGTTGAGGCTTATTCACATTGTTCTCTAGATAAGAAGAACGATACAGCTCTTATGTCTGTCTGTTACTTATGATAAAGACTGGCACATTATATCTTCTTACTTCAATATGTACCAAAACTAAAATATAAACACAAGATACAATAAATTCATTTGTGAAGCTCAGGAAGCTAGAGATTCACAGTTATGTAACTGACAGTGCCCACTCTTTCCTCTGCCTGTCCCTCTTATTTGAACAAATGTCTTGCTGATGGACCAAGGCTGCCTTAACTCGATGGGGGTCACTACAAAATTGAATAGGTCCCCCATTGGTACACTATTTACTCTCTCTTTAAGTAACCATCTTACAGAGCACACGGCAGCTCCATTACTTTACCCAACCTGCTTTTGTGTGCTGGCATATTGCCAGTCCCCAGGTTTGTTGTGTGGTAATTTGATTAAACACTAATTATTTATGAATATGCACTATGTGAGCAGTTGCTGGCTTTGCCCAGTTGACAATGCTGGTTTGTGATGAACTAATAGACTTTTTCATTAATCTGATGAAACAACGCTTTCCCCTACCCCCTATTTGTACTCTGCAACAATACTGTTGCAGACAACTGTAAGGGAGAACATTGCTTTTTCCCCAAATGTCAGGGATAAAATATGAGCAAAAGGTAAGGATGATACAGATACACTTGGACCGCTTATTCTTTAAAATAAATCCTTACTGTATAATACTGCCACACTGTAATTACTGAAAACCGCAGTTACAGCAGCATAGTTATTGCTCTATATAGCACAGCTTTTTTTTTAAAGATTACTTTTATAGTTGTAAAACAGTCATCCCTGCATTCTTCCACACACATTTTATGGGGACCTAACAATGCTGTTAATGGCCCACTGGGCTAATGTAGCATGTGTGAGGCTTTAATGAGATCAATTCATCAGGGATAAGCATAAACATGAGGAGGATTGGAGGATGAAGCAGTGGCCAGACAATTAAATGAACAGCCAAGCAAAAAGATGGCAAGCAAAAACCAAAGGCAGATTTCCAAAAATGGTTGTCTACGGGCAACTGGATGAGCAGAGCGCAGATGTAAACACATGTATGCCTCCCTCAACACCACACAGTGGTAGCAGACTATGCCACTTTCTCCTTTATATTGGCTTTGTCTGATTCATTGTTTTTTTTTTTTAAAGGAACAGAAGCCATGAGCCCATGTGTCTTGAAAATGGAGAGCAATGGTAGAACATAAGACATTAGTCTTGCAAGCAGTGTGTGTGTTTGTGTGTGCACTTGAACATGGCATGTGTAAGAAGGGTTTTTATGAAGCTATATTTTGCATAATTTTGTGACAAGCTGCGTGTATGTGTGGCTATGTGCATTTGGTGGGTAAGCAGGATAGAGGACCTGCTGGGGTTTGAAGGGACAGGGATGTTGGGGGGTTAATGATGTGTTTGGGAAAGGAGTAATGTTGGGGTTCTGTGGAGGGTTTGAGCTGGAAGTGCCGGCAAAGTACGACAACTGGCGCAGCAAGAAACAGAGCCATTCCCCGATAGCTGAGATCCACACAGCCGGGGAGACTATTATCTGGCTGGGGATGGGACTTGTTTACTGCTGACTATCACTCACACTGCTAGTGGGCAACATCTCAGAATATAGTCATGAAAAAGCAGTGACTGAACAAGGAGGCATGCTTAAGGTTTAGCATAATATAAGCAAGAAAATATATGTTAAAAGGCATAGCGTAACCCCCTATATTCCCCTATATTCAAACGTGGTTGACAGTGTTGCATGTAGCATTTCAACATCCATCAATTGCGTTGATGGATGTTGTTACGTTGTTCTTTTTTTGGTGCGTCTACCATAAAGGAATAATAACATGGGGATTGGAAGCCCTAACATGTTCATTATTTCTTGTGAAGGGCAATTCATGAAATAAGTGAAAAGCCTCCTTTGGAAAATCCTTTTAGATGTTCCTCTTCTTCAGTAACACATTTTTTATTTCCACCCTTTCACCAGTTAAAGGTGAATGGTGCTAGAAGCCAAGATCATTTATTTAAATTATCCATTTAAATACCCTTTCTTTCTTTACATTTTCTTTTCCTGGTTTTAAAGGCTGCATTACAGTAAATTGATGTACTTCTCTGAACTTCCCAAATTTTTTTATAAATATGTTAGGTCCATATGTGTGTGTGTTATGTTGTGAATGTGAAAATAAACTGCTACCTCCTCTGTCAGCTCTAGAGATTGAAAAGAAATAAGATTACAACAGCTGGTCAGTCTGACGTCATGTTGCCTGAGCTCATTAGTATTTATGAGCTCGCCCAGTTGCACTGGGTAAAGGATTCTGATAGCTAGCCTCTTATTGGCTAGCTGTTAGCCAATCAGAGCTTGTTGAATATTAATGAGAACAGGCCCAAATGGAGCTGAGTCTTCCTGCAGGCTTTCTATACCACGCTAGAATGGCTTGAAACAAGGAAACCAAGGCATTATTTTCACAAACAATATTAGAGTCCATGGCAGAACTTCAGACATTACCACAAAGTAATGAAACACATGTGGCAGGGCACCTTTATTTATTATCATCAACATTACTGATGATTATTTAAAAAAGGGGTCATCAATATTTTTTAAGGCAAGGACCCCTTCACTGAAAGAGAGATGAAGCAAGGGCCCCCTATATGTTGTATAACATTAGTTGCACGTTAAACTGGGCCTAAAGCCTTTATGCATACCTTTTTAAGTGTATAATACTAAGCTACTAAATAATTGTTTTAATGTTAAATGTGGACGAGTGAAGCCTTGGGATGAACTGTATCTGTGGATGGCTACGTTAGTCACTACTTTACTTAAAGGGCAGTAAGCCTATCATTTTAGCTTTAGTGCGTAGTTTCTGTCTCCCCCAGGAGGAATTCTAAGTAATAAAGAGCACTATTGGCGCATCCACATGATACATGCCTAACATGGTCGCGCACCCAAGGAGGACATAGTGGATTAAAAACAACATGAGGGACTCTTCAGAAGAGGTCATTATCTTCACTGGAGTTTCTGCACGTTAAAGTCACCGACACCATCTTCTGAACATAGTCATACTGAGAAATACAGAGAGAGTTGTGTGGAGCTTGTAGTTTTGAATGTAGCAACTCATTTGGCAATGGCTTGAATATAACGGGGGTTTATTAATATCAAAATGTTAAGCACTAAAGCTTTAATGCTTTTTTTCACAAATACGCAGATTTGTATTTGCTAGTATGTTGGATTCATACAGAGACAGTTTCATTTTTGAAAAAACTTGATAATTTGGTGGCCCTTAGTAGCTCTAAGGACCCCATTGGGGGTCCTGGAACCCCTTTTGAAGATCTCTGCTGTAGATACTCTGGGAAAGCACCAATTGTCATTGCCTTCATAACAAATCGTTGCAATATCGAAATCGAGGTATTTGGTCAAAAATATAGTGATGCTTGATTTTCGCTAATGATATTCCATCCATGTTACAAGCTTTATAACATACATACATCCCTCGGATGTATCATAAGATGATACCGTGCTCGTATTAATATAACACATGGCTGCCCATGGAAAGGCACGTCGAGCAGTTGGGGGTTGCCTTGCTCAAGAACACCTTGGCAGTGCCCAAGAGGTGAACATACTTTGGTTTGGATGGGGACTTGAATCTGCAACCATCCGGTTCCAAACTCCCTGCTGACTGAACTACTGACACCCCCATGTCATATGAGCCTGGGCAGTGCAGGGATACGTGGGCGGGCGCAATCCCGCGGATCATCTCGCTCATCATGCCTAGTTTAATAACTCAAGATTTGCTTACTAGTGAATGTTAAAAAAAGTTAAAAACATGACATTTTAAACAAGGACACTTTAAGTGTTCGGACTGGTAAGTTGATGTACCTACAAAAAGAAATTATCCGCTGAAATATAGAAGGCCATGCAAAGTCTATGGGAAAAGTCTTTCTGAGCCAGTGGGGTGCAATTGCATTATTGGCCACTAAGCCCACGGTTGCTTTATGACATGGCGCTGATCTTAGAGGCTTGATCTCAATTCTCCAGCAGCACCCATCTTTGTTTTAAACAAATTCAACCCAAGCGCGTTGATAATCTGTCCATCATCATATAGAGCCCGCCTGACAATTTGATTGGTCCTACAAGCTCTTGTTGGAGCATAGTTGCTCCACAACGGTCCAGAATGAACTTCTCAATCTCAAATGTTGTGGGCGGGGCTATGCCTACACGACTCATAAAGAAAACGTGAGATCATTACACAGATCAACAGAGAGAGTGAGAGAATGTAGGGGGATGCCGTGCCTGCGAGCTTCCCACAGACATGACGACAATAGCACCTCAAGCTTGACTTTGACACTTACTCTGTGGGATACTCATGTATTACTTCACTTACTCAGAAACCACGGTATGTGGGAGTGAGATGCATCTGTTATTCATCAGCAGCAGAAAACAGCCATGTCTCATCCGAACACTGGTGGGAAGACAAATCATTGAAATGTCAAAAAAGTTTAGGCAGGTGTAATTAGTCATTAATCAGCACGTAATTAGCATGTGTTGCAAGTCAATTACTAATAGTAATAATAACTAAAACAATTAGGGATTTTAAAGACACGTAAAGCACAAAAATTTAAACATGACACTGAAATGCAAACTTCCAAGACTAATGAAATGAAAAAAGAGCTTAATTTGTTCCTTGGCTTCCTTCAAGATGTTCAGGCGGATTATCCAAAAGCTCACAAGAACAGGACATTCCCTAATAGCTGCCAAATTGCAAAAATCTGCTAGAGTAATCCCCTATGAAAAGAACTAATCTGCTCCCAAAACCTACTAATTGTTCATTTGGTTACAGATCTGGGTAAACACAAAAGAGCACCACTCTCCCACTGAGCCCAGTTTACACTCCACCCAAAGATGTCTTAAGAGACATCAATGCAAAAGCCAGGGAACAGCTAAACACTGGTTAATACTGAAAATACATTCTAAATCAAACTGAAACAGCACCTTCTTTGGGATGATGTACTCAAAGTCTGATTTGTCTAATGTGTTAGAGCAACTCCCACATCAGTATATGTTGTATAGAGGAAATCATGTGAGGAATCTCTTTAAAGAGTACAACAAGCTTTGAGGTGTTGCTTCCAATTAGGCTGTTACAATGGCAGAGCAGCTGCTACAGTAATGTTCTGGATGTAAGAGTTACTAATTTCTGTGGCAAAGTGCTGCAAATGAAAATGACGAGGAACTGTGTACCATTCCTTCATTAATTAACTTGGATCTAGATTTCAAGCTGGTTGGATGGCTACCAAAGCAAACATTCCTACTGGGTATAAAACATTGGTAGAGCATTTCGTGTCATTTTGATTTAGAGGGACACAGTTAAGATCACTGCTCACCAAGTGAAGGCTTCTTAGAGGGGCTGGAGCAGAAATGGTATGAGGTAAATCAGAGGTACCGTTTTCATTTTGTATATGCGCAATATTATTTGATAGATTTTTAAACAGAATTAAGAATACTGATGGGTTGGCAGGTGTGGATTAACTTTTAGTAGCCGGACAGTGTAACTGGACCAACCCACTCTCACCCCAACTCGTAAAATACAGATGCTTGGGCAGTGTCTGTCAGCGTCAGATACAATGCAAAAATCACCCTTCATCACCTAGTACGCACCGGAAAGAGCAGCAGCTCCGCTTGAAGATGATGTAGTATTAACCCTTGTGTTGTCTTTACTTTGGACCCTCTCGTATCCCTCAGGTCCAACTGACCCGTGACTTATTTGGGGTTTTAAAAACAATTCTGAAATCAAATTTTACTTCATAATCTATTAACAAATACTGTCTTTTTCTCAATTTCAAACAATTGAGATAACATTTATGTTTAGAGAATGCAATCAGTCTCTACTAGCACACAATTAAAAATGAAGTGTGATTTTGTTTTTGTCATTCATGTTAAAAATCCACTATGGAAAAAACATAAGTGGTCATATCCAGAATAATTTTCTGAATTGAGTCAGGAATACATGCTTATCACAGAAAATAAGGTAACGCTATTGATTTTCAGGTACAAAAAATGTATACTTGTACCATTTTTTTATTTTTTTTAAAGGGTTACCATACAAGGGTTAAGAGTAGTATGAAAGCCCAAAATTCCGCATAGGGAGGGTGGTTGGGGTGTTGAGGTCAGACAACACAGGACTTTCACCCTTAACCTGAATGCGTCAATAGTGACGCCAATAGTCCCGACCAAGGGCGTTTAGATATGATGCTATAGGAGACTTTTAGCGTCGATAAGAGCCCCAAAAGCACCCTGACCAAGCATCCTTATTTTACGCGATGGGAGAGAGAATGTGTTGAACAGGACACCTAGAGTGTTTGTTTGCTATTATATAAATCAATGCACCAGTGTTGAACTGTAAGGAAGGACAGCGATAGTGAGACTCTGCTAAAATTGAGCTAAAATATAGCAAGTAAACATCTGAGAGAGAAACTAAATGCATTCAGTTTAGATCACTAACAAAAATGTCACTATCATTATCCTGATCCTTGTGTCGTCTTCCCATCAAAATTACACAAATTACAGAAATAATATTCTCACAGAGAACAACACATGAATAAATAAGCAACACAGATTGATTGTCAAAATCAACACTTTTGTTGACGCTTTTCATCAATGTTTTTAACTTTTCTTATGTTTTTGTCCTTTTTTATCAATACTTTTGATGCTTTTTTCGATGTTTTCAACACTACGTAACACTAACTTATTAACTTTAGTTTTACAGTTATTTTTGGAATTAATGGTCAATAAACCTCATTTTTAGAAAATTATACCTAATGTTTGAGTTAGAAAAGCAGAAATTAGGAATGATTTAGATTAGTTATTTTTACTCAATACTATTTCAAAACCACTTCAATGTTTTCTCTAAATGCTATAAAATTGAATAAGACACCCCAAAATTAATGAAAGTAGAGATTTTTACTTGCCATGAGCGTTGTGTGGAATCAATCATGTTATTTTGGGGAATTAAAAAGAACATGGATATAGGAAAACAGGTCAGTTTGACCCAAGGACAACATGAGGGTTAAATGTGTTAGCTATCGATTTTAGTTATGGAGTATGTCTCTGTTGTTTGGGTTTTGTGTAATTGCCACTTTTGCAATAAATGTGCACTATTAATATGTTTTAGCCTTAATATGATATAATAGACAGTTTTTTTACTGCTGTTTACAGAAGTTATAGACTGAGCTATGTTGCATTTAGAAATAATATTTGAATGGGAAGCATCTTTCGTGATCACAGCGTGATTACAGGAGCGAGTAGTGTAGCTGCCAGCAGAAACAGTTGCATAATTTAAGTTCATAGAAGAATAGTTTAATAAGAAATCATGTTTGAATGTAGCATAATATATTTTGTTTTTCTCTGCATTTCTTTTGCTTTGACGTGTGTGTGTGTGTGTGTGTGTGTGCGAGTTGACCTCTTTATGTGGGCTTATATAGCGGAACCATTGTTCTGAGGTTTGGTTGCTCCAGACATTTATTCATGTTGCACCAGCAACAGAGCATGCAGCGCTAACTGCGACTCCTTGAGTTTTTTTGTAATGGCTTTACATTTGTAAGTTTGAGGACACGCTGGAGAGAAGTTTGTTACCTGCTCTTGCTTATTTATTCATGTGTTGTTCTTTGTGAGAATATTATTTCTGTAATTTATGTAATTTCTATGTTGTATGTATTTAATTCTCGAGGCATGTTTGATGGCATCGAGGAAGACATAATACGACCAATAAATGCCCGTAAACAAGAACGCCTTGTGTCCGTGTCTGTTAACTGGAGGAGCTACAAGTAGTATGAAATGCTGAAAATCCACGAAGGAGGTTAGTTGGTTGGGGTGGTAGATAGGTCAAACAACACAGGACTTTCCCCCCGGAGACCGGGAATTGTGTCCTGCGTGTATTGTTTCCTTTCCTCGTTGTTCTTTTCCTAAACTCAGCTCCAGTTGTTGCCCCCACGAGAACCGCCTTCCCTCCAGCATTTACTTCCGTGCATCACTTTGTAACACACGTTATAATGCTCGCCTAGCTGCTAGCATGGCTTGCACTCATGCTCTGCAACTAGCTGTGCTGACCTAGCTACTGAGAATGTGCAACTCCCAACAAAGATGGAACAGAAGTGAGATGTCCCGCTGTGAAAAGAGGAGCTGCAGCAATGTGCAGTACAACAAATAAATGGTGTTTTTTGAATATTAAACCACATAATCCTATTCTGTTACAACCTCTAAATGCAATTATGAACCTGAAAATGAGCATAATATGGGCACTTTAAGTTTAGAAAAAGTCAAAATCAAATGTAACTTAACTTAACTTCCAGACTTGCTTATTGCAATGCTCTGTAAGGGAAGCATTTAGAGACTGCAGCTCAGGGTAGTGGTGGGGTTAGACCAATCCTTGCTGCCCTTCACTGGTTACTAGTGATTTTAGAATTGATTTCAAGATTTTACTAGGATACTTGTTTTTAAAGCCCTGAATAGCCTTGCTCCTGCCAGGTCTGTGATGCCTGAAATCCTCCGGGGGGGCTCTACTAATTGTTCCAAAATCTCGTCTTGTCACTAAAAATAGGTTATATTTTAATTAGGGATCTTGTTTTTAATTCATTTGTTTTTACTGCACAGCACTTTGTAACTTGGTTTTAGAAATTGCTATAAAAAATAGTTATTTTGTGGAGATAACATTCAATTACACAGAAATACATCCATTTCTATGGTTTACATGTCTAAATTAAGATTTGAATGCTTAGAGTAATTGTTAAGCATCCTATATGATTATCATCAAGTCAGTATTTTTATAAGCAAACGGCACATTTACATAAGAACAGCTGTGTAACGGTAGTATTGATTTGAGTGTGTCTCAGGACCAAGGTGTCATGTATGATAAATAATTGTTAGACAGGTGTTAAGAGTTATTGCTAGATATGTGTTGGGTTGAGGTGTTGAATGTGCTGATTTTGAAAAAGAGCCTCTAGGATGACTTGATAGTTTCTCCTCGACCTTTTTCTTTTCCAGCAGAAGAAGGTCTGTGGTCAAATTTGCCATTCCTAGAATGTGATAGGGATGAATTACATTACGTAAATGATGTACTTAGCCCAGTGGCCTTGTCTGAGAGTGACTTCTCATTTTACGCAGTGCTTATGCTAAAGAAGACTGTGGTTTTGGGAGACGGATGCACCCCAAACCACTAAAAAGCTATCAGACATCCAACCTGGGACTTGATCAGCCTCCTCAACCACTTTATTGACCAGTGTCCTAGAGACAGTTACATGCAGCCGTCGAAAAATAGAAAACAAGCCATAGATTTTATACATTACAGCATGCAGAAATAATTTTTTTAAGGGTTTTGGGACAGTAATCACAGAACTACTGAAGCGTTAATTGAGTTAAAGCTGAGAACATACAAAACACAAATAAGCATAAAACACAGGGATTTCAAGCAGGGAGCGGAGTTCGTGTCCCAGGAAACACAAGACTTTCACCCAGGAAACGTGTGTTTGTGTCTCTGGGTTTTGATCCAAACCACGATATTTTTTACTAGTCATTTTGGTGCCTAATTTTAAAGGTCCCATGAAAATTTTACTTTTAGGTTTTTTAACATTAATATGAGTTCCCCCACCCTGCCTATGGTCCCCAAGTGGCTAGAAATGGTAATAGGGGTAAACTGAGCCCTGGGTATCCTGCTCTGCCTTTGAAAGCTCAGATGGGCCAATCTGGAATCTTGCTCCTTATGAGGTCATAAGGGGCAAGGTTTCCTCCCCTTTCTCTGCTTTCCCCCGCCCAGAGAATTTGAACCACCCATGAGAGAGAGACATCATGGTTTTCAAACGAGCAAAGTGGCAGGTGGTCAGCTGCAGGAAAGCTCATTATGGGACTGGCTCTAGTGGCTGTAATTCTGCACCAAGGCTGGATTTTGGGAAAGAGACTTCAGATACAGTATTAGAGGACCACTAAGGTCTATATAAAAGAGACTTCAGATACAGTATTAGAGGACCACTAAGGTCTATATAAAAGAGACTTCAGATACAGTATTAGGGGACCACTAAGGTCTATATAAAAGAGACTTCAGATACAGTATTAGGGGACCACTAAGGTCTATATAAAAGAGACTTCAGATACAGTATTAGGGGACCAATAAGGTCTATATAAAAGAGACTTCAGATACAGTATTGGGGACCAATAAGGTCTATATAAAGAGACATCAGATACAGTAGGGGACCACTAAGGTCTATATAAAAGAGACTTCAGATACAGTATTAGGGGACCACTAAGGTCTATATAAAAGAGACTTTAGATACAGTATTAGGGGACCACTAAGGTCTATATAAAAGAGACTTCAGATACAATATTAGGGGACCAATAAGGTCTATATAAAAGAGACTTCAGATACAGTATTAGGGGACCACCAGAGATGGCAAAAGTACTCACTTTCCGTACTTAAGTAGAAGTACAAATACTTGAGTTAAAAAATACTCTGGTAAAAGTGGAAGTACTGATTAAACTACTTGACTCAAGTAAAAGTAACAAAGTAGAGGCTTGGAAATTTACAAAAGTATAAAAGTAAAAGTAGCCTTGGGAATGACAACCATTTTCTATGCAAAGCTACCCGGAGCACACAAATGTTACTAGAGAGATGCTGAGGAACTTCAGTGGACATGGAGAACACATATATGTCTTTATATGGCAATGGCTACATTTAAATGGATGTCTGCCAATAGGCCTGAAACATCCCATATATGATTATTATGACAGAAACTGGGACTCCAGGTTAATAAGATTCTGACCCATTAGCAAGATATGAATTCAGTTGTGATTCTGTGAGAATTCACAGATCCAGTTTATATTTTTAATCTTCCCCTTAACATTTAAATGAATCTACATGTATGTGTGTGCTCAAATATGGCTTCTGGAAATAAAATAAAGGAATAAAATATGAATGACTAAACAGACATTAATGAAGAAGTTCCCCAGCACGTTGGCCAGGAGTCCTTCTTGATGCATACTGTCTCAAACATCTCCCTCAGATAAGGCTGAGGATGATGTCTTGCTGCTTGTCTGCCAAATCTCCGTTTTCTTCATTTTCAATCATGTCTATGTGTAAGTAAGTAAGGTTTATTTGTATAGCACCTTTCACAGATAAAAATCACAAAGTGCTTCACCGTAAAATGTAATACAATACCAACAAAGTACAATACAATGCATATGACACTTAAAAACAAATGGAAAACATAAAACAAAACCATAAAAACCCCACCCTAACTAAATGTGCTAACGTTAGCGCCATCAAGCCGCAATGATTTGCTGTGAATTAATGCAGAATGCTGAATCTGTTGAGTTGTGTCAAATGCAACGTACAGTAGATATTCCCATCTATTTAGATTGAATATGGTATTGATGATGTAAACAATGATAACGATAACTCCAGTGAAATGATGTGAAAGTTGAGGACTAGATTAGGACTGGATTAAAAGCTGATTCTGGTTTCCAACGTCCCCCCAGACAACTTCTGTCTAGCTAAGTTTTCATCCAATTGAATTACAGTATCTGAAGTTGGTGAACAGGTGAAGACCACACCAAAACCACTAGCTAACTTACTTTAAATGTGAAGAACTATATACTAATAACGGGCTTAAGTAAACTGACAACATGAGTTATACGACTTACAGTTCTCAAAGACGCACACACACAATCTCAGCTGATTATCCTCCGGACAGATATTCTCTTTTTCTCCGTGTGGCTCGCGGTGTGTGGCGCGTGTCCGCGCTATTTTCCGACATAACAACCTCTTGTACAAAACAAAAAAGTAA
>JABXJD010003176.1:10000-33837 GCA_013375575.1 Percina caprodes | reverse complement strand
ATTATATCTGATCTCCAGCAGGGGGACTCCTTAAAGCTGCATTATATCTGATCTCCAGCAGGGGGGGACTCCTTAAAGCTGCATTATATCTGATCTCCAGCAGAGGGGGACTCCTTAAAGCTGCATTATATCTGATCTCCAGCAGGGGGACTTTAAAGCTGCATTATATCTGATCTCCAGCAGGGGGACTCCTTAAAGCTGCATTATATCTGATCTCCAGAGGGGGACTCCTTAAAGCTGCATTATATCTGATCTCCAGCAGGGGGACTCCTTAAAGCTGCATTATATCTGATCTCCAGCAGGGGGACTCTTAAAGCTGCATTATATCTGATCTCCAGCAGAGGGGGACTCCTTAAAGTTGCATTATATCTGATCTCCAGCGGGGGACTCACAAACAACAACGACTCCTAAACAATGAGACTCCACAAAACTGCCACTAAGTTGATCGCTCAACCAGCAATTCCAACTTCTATTCCCGTTATTGTGGCCGTGCCCCCTAGAGGCTGTAGTTATTATGACAGGAGCAAAGCAGGAAGTAATTTGACGATGTATAAGAGCACCGAGTTCTTTATTTGGCGTAAGGAGGCAGGTTGGGGGTGGGGGATGAGTCAAACAAATACAGGACTTTCACCCAGTAGACCGGGATTCCTTTACCGTCTAAAAATAAAAGTAAATGGTGAATTTGTCATTTATTGTCAAACATGTTGCAATAACTCACAGAGCCGTATCCTCCTCATTACAATGACAGCCATATAAACCCCCACATGGCCCTTTATTGCTGCAGAACAGTAAAATGTCACCTACCACCCCTTTTACAAAATATCCAGTGAAATAATGACTCTCAGATAGCAGTTATGTTGAGCAAAAAGGCATAAATAGCCTTCTGATTGACGCCCAGTGGGATGATAAGCTTCCTGCAGGCCCTCAGGCGAGGCCACCCGGCAGCCTGCACTCATTACCGCCTTGCTCAGGTTGACTTGTTGATTCAACCATGCATCGTCCTCCCAAGTCAAAACTGAAAACCACTTTTTCGAACATTTCTGTCTCTTTTGGCAATTGTTTCTATATTTTTGGCACTTTTTGAAGTAACGCTTCTCTTCACTACCATGTATAAACACCACTAACTCAAACTCATTACTAGATGTACAGTTATTTTTGGAATTCATGGTCAATAAACCTAATTTATAGGAAATGATACCTAATTCTTGAGTTAAAAAGCAGAAATTATGACTAATATTAAAGGAAGGATAATCACAGAATGGCATATGTCAACATCATATAACGTCAAAATTAGTTAGTTAAAAAGAAACCCATATTCCTAAAATAGACATTTAGACAACAGGTCAAATTTGACCCAAGACAACACGGTTGAGCCGTTTAATTACCATCCTCCACCCAACGCGGCCAAGCCAAGAAAACAAGGCCAGAGCACAGGCTGACGCTGTCTGGCTGCACCAGGCCTGCCCCGAGCCTGCACTGAGCCTGCACCGAGCCTGCACCGAACCTGCACCAAGCCTGCACCTGCACCGGCCTGCACCGGCCTGCACCGAACCTGCACCAAGCCTGCACCTGCACCGGCCTGCACCGAACCTGCACCGGCCTGCAGTCCCACCACAGCAGACAACAAGCCCAGTTTTTTTTCTAGGTTGTGTAAAGCCGTGATTCCCAACCAGAGGTACTTGTACCCTAGGGGGTATATTTGCAGTTGCTAGGGATACAGTACGTGTCAAGCAAATATTTTAAAATATTGCAAAACAAAAAGAGCAAAAAAACTGACTTCGCAAAGCGTAGTTTTGTCACAAGTTGACAATAGACATGGTTGTAGATTGCTAACCGTCTTGCCAAAGGGTTTGGCTTATAGTTAAGCTCATAGTTGAAATAATTACGGTTGAAATAGTTATGGTTAAAACAGTTAGCTAATGGTTGAAATAATTAGCTTATGGTTGAAAAAGTTAGCTAACGGTTGAAATAATTAGGTTATGATTGAAAAAGTTAGCTAATGGTTGAAATAATTAGCTTATGGTTGAAAAAGTTAGCTAACGGTTGAAATATTTAGCTAACAGTTGAAATAGTGAGCTAACGGATGAAATAGCGAGCTAATGGTTGAAAAAGTAAGCTAACAGTTGAAATAATTAGCTTATGGTTGAAAAAGTTAGCTAACGGTTGAAATAATTAGCTTATGGTTGAAAAAGTTAGCTAACGGTTGAAATAATTAGCTTATGATTGAAAAAGTTAGCTAATGGTTGAAATAATTAGCTTATGGTTGAAAAAGTTAGCTAACGGTTGAAATAATTAGCTTATGATTGAAAAAGTTAGCTAATGGTTGAAATAATTAGCTTATGGTTGAAAAAGTTAGCTACTGGTTGAAATAATTAGCTTATGATTGAAAAAGTTAGCTAACGGTTGAAATAATTAGCTAATGGTTGAAATAGTGAGCTAATGGTTGAAAAAGTTAGCTAACGGTTGAAATAGTCAGCTGTAACTGAACAGATCGGGAACCACTGGTCCCAAGGCTCATTCAGGTCTACGTCTGGAGCTTCATCAACATCTGCTGCAGCCGGAGCGCTGACACCCAGATGATAGTTTTCATAACAATTAATCAGATGGCTAGCTTGATTCTCTCGGTGCCTCCATAATGACAGAAAAAAACATGTAAATCCAACATTCCTTTATCTTTTAATATTTATTTATGTTTCAATGTTGTTTTTTCATTCATTTTTTCTTTAGCTGGAGCTACTTTCTGATGAACCATCTGCCAGCATGTGTGTCTCCAGCTGCAGACTAATGAGTGTCGTACTGTAGGTGGAAGGAAACAAGCGGCCATCTTTTCTGTCACAGCTTCACCGCCGTTGAAATCACAGTAGCAGGGCTGTAGTACTCGAGTCCGGTCTTGACTCGAGTCCGGTCTCAAGACCGTTTTTCTATGGTCTCGGACTCGCTAGTATTTGGACTCGGACTTGTCTCGGACTCGCTAGTATTTGGACTCGGACTTGTCTCGAACTCGCTAGTATTTGGACTGGGACTTGTCTCGGTCTTGGCCACTGGTCTTGCCAAATATGGCTTCTGGTCTTTACCGAGTCCAGGTGTCTTTATTATGTTGATAATAATATTGGAGGGAAAGTGAAACCCAAAATGATTGTCTTGATGCTGTCATGCATAAGACCTTTATTCTGTCCTGGACTCTGTCTTTACTCGGACTCGACTAGTCCTGGTCTTAGACTCGACTAAGGTGGTCTTGACTACAGCCCTGCACAGTAGTCTAAGTATTACAGTTGAAATCACAGTAGTCTAAGTATTAATGTAAAAAAAATCACAATCTAGCCTCTACAATACTGTAATAAGTACAGGAAACTACTGTATCTTTACAGAAAGACAGAGACAGAACGTCAGAAAGACAGAGACAGAAAGAAAAACGGACAGAAAGACAGAGACAGAAAGAAATAAAGAATCACAGTAGTCAAAGCATTACATGAATACATAAAATACTGTAAATGGAAGTACGGTACCTTTACTGTAAAAAGAATTCACAGTAACTTGCTGCCAATTGTTGCCATAGTTACTGTAAATCTTACGTTAAATTTGTCACAGTGCCCCAAATGTCTGCATATTCCTCTGATGTGCTCGTATCACACCCCCGTGTCGTGTTTGTGTGATTACATCTCTCAGCAGAGGTGGTGCTGAGTCGAGGCCGCCGTCTAGCTGAGCGTCATCAGCGGTGCAGCAGGAAGCTCCACCTGAGTGCTCAGCCTCACAGACAGGCAGATTAAACAAGCACCCCGCCTGCTGCACCGCAGGAGGGGTGGAGGTATGAATTATTCACACATACAAATTCACACAAACACTGAGACTGTATCGTACATGCTTCACTGGATAATGTAACAGGGCTGCATTTTATATATATATATATATAATGTATGGAAGAGATGAGCCACATGTGCATTGATAACAGCTAACAGTAAAAAGGAGAACGGATTTCATCAGCGTATACTTGTATGTGCAACACAAAGCAAGATGAAGCACAAAACCCTTTTTATTTGTTGTTATAAAGCATCTAGAGCCTTTATGTCTGTAGTGACAGGGCCTGAAATCACATAAGCCAATGACAATTGAGTGATTCCTTTGTTGTTTATCGCCACTGTTCTTTCATGTTCTTTGGATTTAAACTAGGATGGATGGATGGATGGATGGATGGATATATGGGGATAGATAGATACATGTATATGATGATAGATTGATGGATGTATAGGTAGGTAGGTAGGTAGGTAGGTAGGTAGGTAGGTAGGTAGGTAGGTAGGTAGTTAGGTAGGTAGGTAGGTAGGTAGGTAGGTAGGTAGGTATATGGGGATAGATGGATGGATAGGTTTATGGGGATAGATAGGTAGGTATATGGTATAGATAGATAGATAGATAGATAGATAGATAGATAGATAGATAGATAGATAGATAGATAGATAGATAGATAGATGGATCAAAGGACGTCTTTAATGTATTTTCCTCTGGAAAGTTGGCGCTGTGTGCAGCACAGAGGCGGACTTACCATTAGGCAAAGGTAGGCAATTGCCTTAGGCCCCAAGCTACCAAGGGCCCCGTAAAACGTCTCATAAACTTATGGTTACGATTTGTTGTCTTACTTTTCACCAATTAATCATATCGCTAAACATTGATGCGCTAAAGTGCTATCCGATTGTTTAATTCATGATGAGAAACTCCCCCCAGTCCCTTCTACATTGGACTATTTCATTATCCTACTGCGCATCTGCGTGTGTGTTTGGAAACAAACGGCTCAGCATGCTGGAAGCTGGAGGCTGCAGACGGTTGGAAAATGAAGCGAAGCCACTGAAGTGGTTCTGAAAAAAGGAAGAAGGGAAGAAAGCAGAACGTTTTTAGCAAAACTTCCAAAGGTAACAACCTTTTTCACGACGGCTGCTGACAACACTAACATTAATGCTAACACTGATGAAGAGGAGTGTCAGCCCAGGTTGCTCTAGTGATGCGGGGGCTACATACAAGACAACCTTACAGGATCCTTTGAACGGAGATGGTTATGGAACTGCTGCTTTCACTGTCGATGATGATAACTATGGCAATGACGAAGATGGTGACACACATAATCCTCATCAACTAGACCCCGTGAGGAGCAGTCACCCTAATCAATGTGTTATGATTGAAGATGATCCAGCACTCTGGCCAACAGCTGTCAGACAGAGAGCACGTCCTTCTCAGGTAAATAAGGACTGAAAAGGGGGAGAACAAGGGTCGTGGAGGGCCCCATGCCTGTGTTAGCCTTAGGCCTCAAAATGACTAAATCCGCCCCTGGTGCAGCATCCTGACGTGGGGGGAGAGGGCGGCCGTGTTGAGGCCCCTCTGCAGAGCTTTTTACTTGATTTTAGTTCATAACTGGACTTAAATGTGTATTCTTAACAAGTTCAAGAAGGATGCTTGTGCATTTCCTGTATTTCACCTTTATGAGGCAAAAACAGGAGCAGGCTGGTAAAAAGCTGTGTGACTGCGACACCGACTGGTGGCCAACAAAGTGAACTTCAGGCCCTGAGTAACTTACATACTCTATTACAAGTACTTCATGCTATCATCCAAATAGCATTTGGAGTAAATGTACCTACCACAGTTCCTACAAAAGTATAGTAGTACATTCATTACAACCATAAATAGATGAAATAGGCGTGTCTGCTTTGTTTTGTTGTTCTGTTGTTTTTTCCTTTTGCCCTCTGACACTTTATTATGAAGGTGCTCAATAAACACCTTTTTAGGATGGATAATGTTCTAATAGCTTAAGAAATAAAAACAATCTTGATAATCTCCACTTTGAAAACGTGGCGTTGTTGATGAGCTTTTAGTTTGAAGGCTTAACAGCAGAGCAACTACCAAAAGGCTTTTATTCCGAAGGTCACAACGGAAGATGACTTTGAGTTGCTATCATACACACTGTATGGTTGCTATGGGTAGCGAAGCCATGTCCCGCCTACTCTGCCTCTTATTGGCGTACCGTTGCATTCTTACACCAACCCTAACCAATCCCCCTCCTCATGCCTAAATCTAACCAATCCAATCAACGGAGGTAACGAGTACTAGCCAATCAGAGGCAGAGTAGGGCGGGTCAAGCCTTCGCCATCTTAGGAAACGCTACAACTTTCAACGGAAACCCTCGACGCTGGTGTTGATTAGCTATATAGCTAACGGTGCTAACAGCTACTCGCGTTAGATGATTTAAGAGCTACAATTACCTCAATTGTGTCGGATTTTAGGTTTCTGATCCGTAGATATCCTTCAAACTGACATAATGTTGTAACTTTCATAAACGACGAGTCTGAATTTTAATTTTATGAACATGATTTCGCTGGCAGCTAACGTTAGCTACATAGCCAGCTAGCGTCAGCTCTCGGTTGCCTGACAACAGAGAGGAAGCTAAACAAACTCGGCTCACAGCTAGCGGGCTAGCTAAGTGCTAGGTGGCTAAATGAAGCCCAGGAATTGATTCAGGCTTTCATTATTTACACATTTAGTTGTATGACTGGCAGACAGGTGATGGCGGACGACGGGAGACGGGGGGAGGAAGAGGACCGCGGTCCCGGAGCAGCGCACCAGCTCTTTGTAGTGATGGAGTGTTTGCTGGAGAAGCTGAAGGTGTTGAACTATGAAGAGGAAGTCCTGGCCAAACACAACATGAAAAACATGTCCAGGTGAGAAATTACTCCACAGTATACTTATGCCCCCTGTATTTTAACATGGGGGGGTGTATACTTATGCCCCCTGTATTTTAACATGGGGGGGTGTATACTTATGCCCCCTGTATTTTAACATAGGGGTGTATACTTATGCCCCCTGTATTTTAGCATAGGGGGGTGTATACTTATGCCCTGTATTTTAACATAGGGGTGTATACTTATGCCCCTGTATTTTAACATAGGGGGTGTATACTTATGCCCCTGTATTTTAACATAGGGGTGTATACTTATGCCCCTGTATTTTAACATAGGGGTGTATACTTATGCCCCTGTATTTTAACATAGGGGGTGTATACTTATGCCCCTGTATTTTAACATAGGGGTGTATACTTATGCCCCTGTATTTTAACATAGGGGTGTATACTTATGCCCCTGTATTTTAACATAGGGGTGTATACTTATGCCCTGTATTTTAACATAGGGGGTGTATACTTATGCCCCTGTATTTTAACATAGGGGGGTGTATACTTATGCCCCCTGTATTTTAACATAGGGGGGTGTATACTTATGCCCCTGTATTTTAACATAGGGGGGTGTATACTTATGCCCCTGTATTTTAACATAGGGGGTGTATACTTATGCCCCTGTATTTTAACATAGGGGGTGTATACTTATGCCCCCTGTATTTTAACATAGAGCGGACTCGAGTACTACAGCCCTGGTTGATGGAAAGTAGAGATTTGTACTTGCCAAAGAGCGTTATTTTATTTTGGGTAATTACAATTGGGTAGTTAAAAAGAACATTGATACAGTAAAACGGGTCAATTTGACCCTCAACACAAAAACTCTCCCCTGTCTGGCTGTCGCCTCCTGTTTGATCCCCGTCTTGTTTCCCTACAACCAGGCATTACTTTGTCTCCAGTCCCTATCTGGCGTTCAACTCGGGCGAGCAGTTCTTCATGTTCACCATCATCGCGGCGTGGCTCATCAACGAGGCGGGGAGGCCGTTCCCCGAGCCTCAGGAGTACGACGAGCCCAACGCCACCGTGTCCAACATCCTGGCAGAGCTCAGGGCTTTCGTAAGTGACGCTTAACCCTCAGATGTGTGTGTTAAGACTAGCTCTTTAGAGTCAAGGCTATAACTGTGGTGGGGCAATATCTTCTCTCCCTTTTCTGGCGGAAAGTTGATATTCAGACCTACCCGCCCCCACTGCTAAAAACAAAATCCTAAAGGAAGCACTGTACTCTCATAAAGGTGCTTTTTAAAAGTCTTCCACAAAAAAAATCAACCATATAAAAAAACATTTTTCATCTGACATTTTTGTCACTTTTTCAATATTGTAGGTGCTTTTTTAGAGGGTTTTTTTATATTTCTAATGTTGACATTTTCAGCACTTATTTTGAAGGCCCGTTTTTCTTTTTGGGGGGTTAAATTTGACCCGAGGACAACATGAGGGTTAACTCTCAGATGTGTGTGTTAAGACTAGCAGTGGTTCAGTTTCTGGAGACTAGGGGTGGGGAAAAAAATTGATCCTGCATAGTATTGAGTAATTTTCAGTGGCAGTACTGTATCGGTACACAAACGCTAAGGATCTGTTATTATATTTTATACATTATATATGTGATGGTCAGTTTGTCCCGTTTTGCAGCAATAACATTGACGTGAGATGAACAAACGGAGAAATGTTCCTTTTTAGATGAAACAGATGTTGACTAAGTTTCTTTTTGAGGACATCATTTGAAATTGGGGAAAATCAGAAGCTGGAAAAAAAAGTTATGAATTGCAAGATATTGCAGAGTATTAAGTATTTAAGAAAAAGTTAAAAACATTGATTAAAAGTGTTGATTTTCAATATTGACGGGAAGACGATACGAGGGTTAAAGACTCCTCCTGGTTAGCCTTGTTAGCTTTGAGACTGTCTGGGACTCATCGGTCTCGTCACTGGGTCCATCAGGGCGTTAAGGTGGACTTCCCGCCCTCCAAACTGAAGTCCGGTTCAGGCGAACACGTCTGCTTCGTGCTGGACCGGCTGGCTGAAGAGGCTCTGAAGAGGAGGGGCTTCTCCTTCAGAAGGTACTCAGACATTTCTCATTCCTGTCTCACTTCTCTTTGGTTTTATCCTTAAGTACTAATTCACTGATTCACTGATTCACTTCACTCCACAGTGCTGCACTAATGCAACCTGCACTACTGGGTTATTTACATGTTAGCATACTATTTAAGCAGTTGCACACTTTGTTTTCCCATTCTGTATATATTCAAATATTCGTTCTTATATTTTCATTCCTAGTATTATTTCATGTATTTTGTATGTATGTATATTGTATCGTAGTATTTCATTATATTTATATTCTGTGCTGGGTGACTGATTTTGCTGCTGGAACACTATAATTTCCCATTTTTTTGGGATCAATATCTATCTATCTATCTATCTATCTATCTATCTATCTATCTATCTATCTATCTATCTATCTATCTATCTATCTATCTCCTCTCTATCTATCTATCTATCTATCTCCTCTATCTATCTATCCATCTATCTATCTATCTATCTATCTCTCTATCTATCTATCTATCTATCTATCTATCTATCTATCTATCTATCTATCTCCTCTCTATCTATCTATCTATCTCCTCTATCTATCTAGCCATCTATCTATCTATCTATCTATCTATCTATCTATCTATCTATCTATCTATCTATCTATCTCCTCTCTATCTATCTATCTATCTCCTCTATCTATCTATCTATCCATCTATCTATCTATCTATCTATCTATCTATCTATCTATCTATCTATCTATCTATCTATCTATCTATCTATCTATCTCCTGTCTCTCTCTATCTCTTTCTCTATCTCTCTCTATCTTGCTGCATTCCTTCTCAAAAGCCTTCATTTTGGATTTTAACATTTTCAGGTCACATTCTGATATCGAGCTGTAAAGATGAATTTGAAATGGGAGAATTAGAGTTTCTTTGTAATTTCTTATCTTTACATTAGGGCTGCACGATATGAATATTGCGATAACGTTCCCTAATAATCCCCAATAATCCCTAATAATCCCTAGTTACAGCCCTGAAGTCTGTCAATCATACCGAGCAGTGAATCTGCTTTGCAGATGTGTCTGCCTTTTGTCTTTTGATTGAGGAGAAGCTGATTGTGCTTTTGTCTCTTTGACTTCCTGTCCTTTCTCTTCTCCGCAGACCAAACTACCCAACAGAAACCACAGAAGAAGAGTCTGTGGTCGAGGACGACGCAGAGCTCACACTCAGCAAAGTAGAGGAGGAGATGATCGTAGGTGTCCCAGTACTCCTCATCTTTAAAAAAAAATATAAGTGACTTCAGGGTCACCGCAGGGTGTATAAGTCACTTTGTTCTCCATCCATCCATCCATCCATCCATCCATCCATCCATCCATCCATCCATCCATCCATCCATCTTTATCCGGTATCGGGTCGCGGGGGCAGCAGCTCCAGCAGGGGACCCCAAACTTCCCTTTCCCGAGTCACACTCTGATTTTAGTCTCAATAATTCCTAATTTCTGCTTTTCTAATTCAGACATTAGGTATAATTTCCTATAAATGAGGTTTATTGACCATAAATTCCAAAAATAACTAAAACTAAAGTTAATAGTGTTGTGTTGAAAACATAAAAAAAAATTGAAAAACATTGAAAAAAAGCGTTGAGTGATGAAAAAAGGGACAAAAACGTAAGAAAAACTAAAAAAAAAAAGATTGATTTTCAATTTTGATGGGAAAACAAGACAAGGGTTAAATTACGTAATTCATGTAGTTCTACTTTAAGGGTCAGTTAGTTTTTCTAAGTTTTACCTACTGCACCTTTAAGCTCATAAGTATCTGCTGTGTGTAATCCCAGGAGGAGCCTGATGATGAGGAGGAGAACGTGATGGACCTGGAGGCCCTGAAGTTACGAACCACTCACACTGTAAGTTCACCTGGAGATGTGATGCATTCAAAGACTTTGGGTGTGATGAACGCTAATTCTGCAACACTTGATGATGATGAAGCGGTTGTCCCCTAATACTGTATCTGAAGTCTCTTTTATATAGACCTTAGTGGTCCCCTAATACTGTATCTGAAGTCTCTTTATATATACCTTAGTGGTCCCCTAATACTGTATCTGAAGTCTCTTTATATAGACCTTAGTGGTCCCCTAATACTGTATCTGAAGTCTCTTTATATAGACCTTAGTGGTCCCCTAATACTGTATCTGAAGTCTCTTTATATAGACCTTAGTGGTCCCCTAATACTGTACCTGAAGTCTCTTTATATAGACCTTAGTGGTCCCCTGATACTGTATCTGAAGTCTCTTTATATAGACCTTAGTGGTCCCTAATACTGTATCTGAAGTCTCTTTATATAGACCTTAGTGGTCCCCTAATACTGTATCTGAAGTATCTTTATATAGACCTTAGTGGTCCCTAATACTGTTTCTGAAGTCTCTTTTATATAGACCTTAGTGGTCCCTAATACTGTTTCTGGAGTCTCTTTTATATAGACCTTAGTGGTCCCTAATACTGTATCTGAAGTCTCTTTATATAGACCTTAGTGGTCCCTAATACTGTATCTGAAGTCTCTTTATATAGACCTTAGTGGTCCCTAATACTGTATCTGAAGTCTCTTTATAGAGACCTTAGTGGTCCCTAATACTGTATCTGAAGTCTCTTTATATAGACCTTAGTGGTCCCCTAATACTGTATCTGAAGTCTCTTTATATAGACCTTAGTGGTCCCTAATACTGTTTCTGAAGTCTCTTTTATATAGACCTTAGTGGTCCCTAATACTGTTTCTGGAGTCTCTTTTATATAGACCTTAGTGGTCCCTAATACTGTATCTGAAGTCTCTTTATATAGACCTTAGTGGTCCCTAATACTGTATCTGAAGTCTCTTTATATAGACCTTAGTGGTCCCCTAATACTGTATCTGAAGTCTCTTTATAGAGACCTTAGTGGTCCCTAATACTGTATCTGAAGTCTCTTTTATATAGACCTTAGTGGTCCCCTAATACTGTATCTGAAGTCTCTTTATATAGACCTTAGTGGTCCCTAATACTGTATCTGAAGTCTCTTTATATAGACCTTAGTGGTCCCCTAATACTGTATCTGAAGTCTCTTTTATATAGACCTTAGTGGTCCCCTAATACTGTATCTGAAGTCTCTTTTATATAGACGTAGGTGGTCCCTAATACGACTTTATGACATCATAAGGGGCAAGATTCCAGATCGGCCCATCTGAGCTTTCATTTTCTCAAAGGCAGAGCAGGGTACCCAGGGCTCGGTTTACACCTTTCACCATTTCTAACCACTGGGGGGCCATAGGCAGGCTGGGGGACTCATCAATGTTAAAAAACCTCATAAAGTGACATTTTCATGCCCTGGGCCCTTTAAGTCTTTTCCTTTATGTTTGTTGCACAAGTTGAAAACTAGAAGTTAAAATGTGAAACCAGTAAAACATAAAAACTAGTGTTTTACTTTTGTTTGTAGCTTATTTTGTCATTTGATTGTTTTCACAGCTAAAAAAACGATATAATGTGCAGCCATGTTGTTTGTTCTCTGACAGGAAGTAGAACCGTCCTCCAAGCCGGACGAGATTCTTGAGTCGACGGTTGATGCAGCAGAGTGGAACCTGGAGGTGGAGCGAGTCCTGGCGCAACTCAAAGTTACCATCAGGACAGACAACAAGGTACACGCTCTTATTGTGAAGTCGCCTCAAAAGCTGAAAACAACAACACTTGAAAACAAATGTTCAAAAACAACAATCAACCAAAGCTGCAGCTTTGGTTTTATTTAAAGGTAAATTATCAAGAAGTTTCTCTTCTTCTCTCTGACTGTGCTAGTTGGTTGTGTCCATGTGAGGCTTGTGTTGCACGTACACTTAAAGGTGCTCTAAGTGATGTCACATCTCACTATCTGCTAGCTGCCTGTCCCCTGAACACACTGTAAAAAACATCTCCTCTCTATCTGCTAGCTGTCTGTCCCCTGAACACACTGTAAAAAACATCTCCTCACTATCTGCTAGCTGCCTGTCCCCTGAACACACTGTAAAAAACATCTCACTATCTGCTAGCTGCCTGTCCCCTGAACACACTGTAAAAAACATCTCCTCTCTATCTGCTAGCTGCCTGTCCCCTGAACACACTGTAAAAAACATCTCCTCACTATCTGCTAGCTGCCTGTCCCCTGAACACACTGTAAAAAACATCTCCTCACTATCTGCTAGCTGCCTGTCCCCTGAACACACTGTAAAAAACATCTCCTCTCTATCTGCTAGCTGCCTGTCCCCTGAACACACTGTAAAAAACATCTCCTCACTATCTGCTAGCTGCCTGTCCCTTGAACACACTGTAAAAAACATCTTTTTGATTTTTTACCAACGTCAACAGGTGTAACGTCACCCAACATGGCTTAGAGCACCTTTAATGTCCAATGGGAGTAGAGAAGGAGACAGAAAGAAGCCAATACGTGTTGCCTGGTTAGCTACAACTAGGGATGTAACGATTACGATGTCACGGTAACCCACGATAAAAATGTTGACGACAACAATTACTGTTTTTTAAAGATTATTTTTGGGGTATTTTTCCCTTTTTATTAGATAGTGACAGTGGATAGACAGGAAAGGCGGGAGAGAGAGGGGGGAGGACACGCGGTTAAGGGCCGCAGGTCGGACTCGAACCCGTGCCACTGCAAAGGACCCAGTCCACGTGGGGCGCACGCTCCCACTGGGTGAGCTAGCGTTCGCCCCATTTTATAGTTATCTTTTATAGTAAGGCGTGGCCTTAAAACCTACCTTTTTAGGAGAGCTTTTGATTGAACTCTTGCCCTTTTCATTATATTTTTTATTTTATTTTTTATTTTCATGCTCTCCATGTGTTTTTATTTTTAGCACTTACCTGTTTTATCATGTAGCACTTTGGGATTAGCGTAAATATAAAGTGCATTACAAATTAAATGTATTATTAGTATTATTATTATTGATTTGAAGTATGTAAACGTGTCACTGGAGGAACGGTGGTTGAATAACGAGCCACGATTTAACTGCTCGCGTGGACACATGCACGTAGCTACACCCCCGGTTATGATGCTGTTAAATGACTGTGAAGTTCAATGCTGCTCCTCACCCTGGAAGGTAAAAATAACTCCTCCTTCCCTGTGTTGCATAATGTCAATTAAGCTGAATTTTAAGAGAGTCTGACTGGATGTTGTTAACAGATATATCTTTTATTACAACAGAGTCCAAACTCGTGTCTCAAGTCTTGTGATGCTATGAAAAGAAATCTCTGTGATGTTACTCAGTATAACTTCCTGTCGTTCATCTTCTTCCAACCAGTAAAAGAAAACCTACCAGACTTTCAGGACGTGTTAGAGAAACATGGAGCCATCAAATTATATGGATACTAGAAGTATTTTACACCTAAAAATAGAAATAAAAAGATGTTGAGCAGGTTACTGGAATGTAGAGAAGCTTGAAAACTCCTCCTCCTCCTGCTGTCAAACACATCAAGCTCCACTTTGTTTACAGTAATTTCTCTATTTCCTCGTTCCTTCCCCTTCAGATAAAATGATGATGATGGGTGGAAACCAACATGGCATGAAGTCCATTCACTGTTGTGATAAGAAACTGTCCAATTATTTCACGTATCATGGTCAGTGGTCTCAAACGTCTAAGTCAAAATTAATTATATCTAAAGAAATGATTTAGTTAGCGTATGGCTTAGTTAGAGGGAGTTAAATGAACTACTTTTGATTTATATATATCTGTTTGTGGCTTCCCTTTATGTTGCGTTGAGTTGAGTAAATGGGGGTTGAACCCGGGACCCCCATTTGTGATGGTCTAGCTCAAAGGCTGGCAAAAAATAAGTGAGTTTTGGGTTTAAATATAAGGAGAAACTTTGGATTAATATTTCAGAGTAACAGCTGAATATAATACTAAATACTGCCGTATTTTATAAACGAAAAGCAAAATCAATCAAAATAGTATAAAGACTGTTATAGATATGTTTATGATGAGTCAGGGAAATATGGAGCTATTAACATTACCTGAGTTGTGTTTTTAGATGTGGAACAGGTGTTCACTTTGCATGAGAATGTAGAAAAGCTTGATAACCCCTCCCTGTGTTGTTAAGCCCAACCTTCAACACCTTGATAAGACAGTCACAGGTGAGTCACCGTCAGACAGGCATCACAGAGAGGTGAAATGGCGCAGAGAAGCATTCAATTGGACAAGGAAAGCATTTCTTGTTCCATCTGTCTGGATCTACTGCAGGATCCGGTGACTATTCCCTGTGGACACAGCTACTGCATGAACTGTATTAAAGCCCACTGGGATAAAGAAGATCGTGAGTGCATCTACAGCTGTCCTCAGTGTAGGGAGACCTTCACAGTGAGGCCTGTCCTGGTTAAAAGCACCATGTTAGCAGATTTAGTGGAGGTACTGAAGAAGACTGGACTCCAAGCTGCTCCTGCTGATCACTGCTATGCTGGAGCTGAAGACGTGGCCTGTGATGTTTGCACTGGGAGACAACTCAAAGCACACAAGTCCTGTCTGGTGTGTCTGGCTTCTTTTTGTAAGAAACACCTCCAGCCTCATTATGACGCAGCTCCGTTGAAGAAACACAAGCTGGTGGAGCCCTCCAACAATCTTGAGGAGAACATCTGCTCTCTGGACACACATGAAGGCCATGAAACCAACTCAACGGCAGCTGAAATGGCCGTGAGGCCGAGAAAGTTGAAGATTCAACCAAACATCCAGCAGAGACTCCAGGGCAGAGAGACACAAGAGCCCAAGACCAAAGCTGAATTCTTAAGATACTCACGTGAAATCACACTGGATCCAAACACGGCGAACCAATATCTGTTATTATACGGGGGGGAAAGAAAAGCAACGGTAACGATTGAACAACAGCCTTATACTAGTCACCCAGACAGATTCACTGATCTTTGGCAGGTCCTCAGTAGAGAGAGTCTGACTGGACGTTGTTACTGGGAGGTGGACTGGAGAAGGAGACAAGGTAACGTAGCCGTCGCATACAAGACCATCAGCAGAGCCGGGAGGTCCAGTGAATGTGTGTTTGGGGGAAATGATAAATCTTGGGCGTTATATTGTGGCAACATGAGTTATACCTTTTTGTACAACAATGTCCAGACCCCCGTCTCAGGACCTTGGTCCTCCAGAGTGGGAGTGTACCTGGATCACAGTGCAGGTATTCTGTCCTTCTACAGCGTCTCTGATGACACCATGACTCTTCTCCACAGAGTCCAGACCACATTCACTCAGCCGCTCTATGCTGGACTCTGGTTCAATTATTACAAAGACTCTGCTGAGTTGTGTCAACTGAAATAGACAGAAGTCTTTTAAGGGTTAAATTTGGCGTCCATTTTGTCTTCATTATTGTTGCTGAGACCTGGTTATTCACTGCTTGGAGATCAGCTGTCAGTCAATCATTATGGGATGTACATTGACATGTCGCACGGTCGCATTGCTACCATAGGCAACAAAACTTTTTAACACTTCATTACTGGGTGCTAGATACGACTCTGACACCACAATACTGCACTAATGCAACCTGCACAATAGCTTTATCTACATATTTATCATAGTTAAGCAGTTGCACAGTTTTGCATTCCCAACTTGTATATATTCAAATATTAGTTCTTGTATTTTATCCTATTATTATTTCATGTATATTGTATGTATGTATATTGTATCCTAGTATTTCATTATATTTATATTCTGTGCTGTGTGATTGATTTTGCTGCTGTAACGCTATAATTTCCCATTTTGTTGGGATCAATAAATATCTATCTCGTAATTAGTTGTGGTGTAAATGCTTAAGTTTCTTTAGGTGGCGTTCATTCATGCACTGACAATGTAAACTTCTCTGCCTAAGACCCGAGCTGGATTCTTAAAATATTCACATGAAATGACACTGGATCCAAACACACGTCTGTGCTTGTCACCCAGACAGATTCAGTAAAAAGCCTCAGGTAGTGGAGGTAGGGTAGAGAGAGTCTGACTGGACGTTGGTAATGGGAGGGGAAGAGGAGATTATGTAGTCGCATACAAGAATATCCACAGAAAAGGGGATTTAAATGAATCTGGATTTGGACAAAATGACAAATCTTGGGCGTTAGATTGCGACAAATACGGTTGTTTTGTTGTGGCCGGGTTGGTTCAGTGGTAGAGCAGGCGCGCGTATACTTTGAGGTTTGTGCCTCGATGCAGAGGTCCAGGGTTTGAATCCGACCTGCGATGATTTCCTGCATGTCTTCCCCCTCTCGCTCCCCTTTCTCACTTCACTTTCCTGTCAAATAAAGGTGGAGAAGCCCAAAAAATAGTCTTTAAAAAATGTTTTTGTTTAATTGTCGAACACAGAACAGAGGAACATCAAAATATATTAAAGTTCTGATAAATAAAATTCATAAAAACTTAAGATATGAAACTTAACCCTCCTGTTGTCCTCGGATTGGACCCGCTTACAAAAACTTTCTATATCAGAACTATGACAAAATCCACGCTGAAAAAGTGACCAAAAAAATCAGAAAAAGTGACCAAAATACATCAAAAACAATGGAAAAAGTGATAAAAAAACTTAAAAAATTGACTAAAACATAATTTAAAAAACATCAAACAAAGAGATTAAAAATAGGAATAAAATTGACAAAAAAACATTGAGAAAAGTGTAGAAAAATAACAAAATGTTCAAATTTCAACCCAGAAAAATAGAGTTGCAGGTCGACGGGAAGACAACACGAGGGTTAAAGGGACCACGATCACGTGAGAGCGCCCCCTGGTGGACAAACTGCAACACAAACACTCAATACAGTTTAAAGGTGTTTTGTCCGTTTTTTGTTTTGTTTTATTTTATAAAAATGTATTTATCGGCCATTATAAATGCCGATACTGATAGTTTGGGAAATGCCTGATATTGGCCGATATTTCGGTCTGGCTGTAGTATCGGGGCCTTTAAATTCTGGTATCGGTATCGGAACGTCTCTAAAAAGCATCAAGCAAGGAAAAATGTATTAAAATATTATCTCATAGATCAGCTGTGATTGTGATGCTAACAAAATGTTTCTGTCTATTTAACCAAGTGGGCATTAAATCAAAAGAACGTTTTACCAATAAATATCATGAAGCTCAGGATGAAATCTGCCGTTTTGAAGGATTTACAACCTGTAGTTTCCCAGCATGCTCTCTGTTGTGTTGCTGCTGTTGACGTGTGTGTGTGTGTGTGTGTGTGTGTGTGTGTGTGTGTGTGTGTGTGTGTGTGTGTGTGTGGTCTACAGGACTGGAGGATCCACGTGGACCAGATGCATCAACACAAAGACGGGATCAAGTCCTCGCTCAAAGAGGCCAAGGTGCGTTCAACCTGCAGTGATGACTGTTGAAAGGGAGACATTTTCAATTTTGAGTTTTTGGGCTACTTTTGCTTCCGTATCATGTCTTATTTTAGACTAGTGGGGGGGAAAAAACATCCAAATACACATTTAGGTGTTTATTTTACTGCACTTTGTCTATTTGTGTCTGTAGATTTCTCCTAAATTCACCTAAAGTTAGCAGTAGGCCTAAAATCGGCTGAAAATATTGGACCCCCGATATATCGGCCAGGCTGTAATTTCTTCCATCTCTTCCAGGAAACAATCCATTTAGAAACGGCTTGTTTTTACTGAACAACACTTAAGTCTTCTGAAATTCAGCAGAAATTAAAACAAAGGAAGAAACTGATGGACTGAGAGTGAAAAACGACAGCAGTATTCTCCTCTAACGACACGGAAAACATCCTTTTTAATCTCCAGTCCTGTGCTGTTTCCTCTCATGTCTCTGCAGAGCTACCTGGACAAACTGCAGGAGGACATCGGTAAGACTCTGGAGAAGGTGGGCAGCAGAGAGAAATACATCAACAACCAGCTGGAGCATCTGATCCAGGAGTACCGCAGCGCTCAGGCCAAGCTCAGCGAGGTGAACACCAAAGCTGCAATAACTTCCAGCTCAAGGGTTTTAAGGTTTTAGGAAACAGTGAAAACAGGAAATACATGTTGTTTTGTCTTATTTAGACTGTGGCTGGAAATATAAATACTTAATATACTTACTGTAAAGCCCAGTTCAGACCAAAGATTCACGATGAAATGAAACCGTATTAGAAACATGGGTTAGGGTTCAAAGTTGCATCAGTCTGAACCGACACGTCTCAGCTTGACCAGCTGGTGGAGTCTCCAGAGGCTGGTTTTAGGACGTAAGAGAGGTCTCCTGTTTCTACAGCCAATAGAGAAGTCAGCTGGTGGGGTCTCCAGAGGCTGGTTTTAGGACGTAAGAGACGTCTCCTGTTTCTACAGCCAATAGAGAAGTCAGCTGGTGGAGTCTCCAGAGGCTGGTTTTAGGACGTAAGAGACGTCTCCTGTTCAACAGCCAATAGAGAAGTCAGCTGGTGGAGTCTCCAGAGGCTGGTTTTAGGACGTAAGAGACGTCTCCTGTTTCTACAGCCAATAGAGAAGTCAGCTGGTGGAGTCTCCAGAGGCTGGTTTAGGACGTAAGAGACGTCTCCTGTTTCTACAGCCAATAGAGAAGTCAGCTGGTGGAGTCTCCAGAGGCTGGTTTTAGGACGTAAGAGACGTCTCCTGTTCAACAGCCAATAGAGAAGTCAGCTGGTGGAGTCTCCAGAGGCTGGTTTTAGGACGTAAGAGACGTCTCCTGTTTCTACAGCCAATAGAGAAGTCAGCTGGTGGAGTCTCCAGAGGCTGGTTTTAGGACGTAAGAGACGTCTCCTGTTTCTACAGCCAATAGAGAAGTCAGCTGGTGGAGTCTCCAGAGGCTGGTTTTAGGACGTAAGAGACATCTCTTGTTTCTACAGCCAATAGAGAAGTCAGCTGGTGGAGTCTCCAGAGGCTGGTTTTAGGACGTAAGAGACGTCTCCTGTTCAACAGCCAATAGGAAATCAGCTGGTGGAGTCTCCAGAGGCTGGTTTTAGGACGTAAGAGACGTCTCTTGTTTCTATAGCCAATAGAGAAGTCAGCTGGTGGAGTCTCCAGAGGCTGGTTTTAGGACGTAAGAGACGTCTCATGTTTCTACAGCCAATAGGAAATCAGCTGGTGGAGTCTCCAGAGGCTGGTTTTAGGACGTAAGAGACGTCTCCTGTTCAACAGCCAATAGGAAATCAGCTGGTGGAGTCTCCAGAGGCTGGTTTTAGGACGTAAGAGACGTCTCCTGTTCAACAGCCAATAGGAAATCAGCTGGTGGAGTCTCCAGAGGCTGGTTTTAGGACGTAAGAGACGTCTCTTGTTTCTATAGCCAATAGAGAAGTCAGCTGGTGGAGTCTCCAGAGGCTGGTTTTAGGACGTAAGAGACGTCTCCTGTTCAACAGCCGATAGAGAAGTCAGCTATAAACTATAGAAATAAAATTATCTATAATCCATTTTATTTGAATGTTACCTAGTGTCTGGTGAAAATGGCAGTTTTAGACGGAGGCTCAAAGAGCGCTGTGAGTACGGTACGTGGTGGAGCGAGCTAGAGAGCGACTGAGGAGAGGGAGCGGCGTTAGAACAAAGCAGAAAAATTGGAGAAATAAAAAGTAGTTTTCTACGTTTTATCTCTACTCGAAATGCAAGTTTCTCACCATCACTATCTTTATTCATATTTTAAGACGCTACAAAAAGCCTGAAAGTCTGACGTTAGAAGGAAAGTACAGTTATTCGTTGCTATGGCGATGATACGTTGTCTCTTCTGGCCACATTGGCTTCAGAGCGTTGCAAGTAGTTGGAAGTGTTAACTCATCTCGTGGCAGATCTTTGGTCTAAATGGGCTTTAGGTCGACACAGAAAGCTGGAAACAAACCTGTGTTCTCCACCAGGCGAAGGAGCGCTACCAGCAGGCCAGTGGAGGGGTGACTGAGAGGACCAGAGTCCTGGCAGAGGTCAGTGAACACATCACACCTTCCCATACTCCACAGCCCGTCTACGGAAAGCCTGTTCACGCCCTATCTATCCCCATTGTACCAACTTTGGTTGCAGTTCCACCAGAGTTCCACTGGGGGTGATCTTGGTCAAAATGAATGGGAGTCTATGGAGCCCCCTTCTATTGTGTTTCTTTGTTTCAGATCAGCGAGGAGCTCGAGAAGGTGAAGCAGGAGATGGAGGAGAAAGGCAGCAGCATGTCTGACGGAGGTAAAAGTGACGACTGTCTAATTTAATTCATGTAATTTAAACTGTTTATTGATCCCCAGCGGGGAAACTACAATTTACACTCTGTTTTTGTTAGAAATCACTACACACAGGCCTGAAATACACACACACACACACACACACATACTCAGGTCCTATTCATGCAGTAATGTCAGCGTGGGGGGGCGCCAGTGCTGGACCTGCGCCCTGAGCGGTTGAGTGGGGTACGGTGCCTTGCTCAGGAGCGCCTGGTACATCGGGAGTGTTACTCCCGATGTGAGTCGAGTGCAGATGTGAGTCGTGCATGCTCAGATTTAAACGGTTTAGGGCATAACGTGTCATATTGAAATTAGTGAAATCCATGAAATAATAAAGTTTTGTCATTACAAACAATAACAGAAGATGGAAATCATTTAAAAAACGTTGTAGCTATCTATGATTGATAGATGCTAACGTTAGCTCAGAACACCATTCAACTGACAGCCTTTGTTGTGTTTGATGCTAACTTGTAGCTAAGCTAGCAGGGAAGCAACTTGGTTAAGTTGGTTCATTTTACTGTGTTGACGTTACAGAAGTCTCTCGTTAGCATCTCGGAGGCTACTTCGGACGTTACAGAAGTCTCTCGTTAGCATCTCGGAGGCTACTTCAGACGTTACAGAAGTCTCTCGTTAGCATCTCGGAGGCTACTTCAGACGCTACAGAAGTCTCTCGTTAGCATCTCGGAGGCTACTTCAGACGTTACAGAAGTCTCGTTAGCATCTCGGAGGCTACTTCAGACGTTACAGAAGTCTCTCGTTAGCATCTCGGAGGCTACTTCAGACGTTACAGAAGTCTCTCGTTAGCATCTCGGAGGCTACTTCAGACGCTACAGAAGTCTCTCGTTAGCATCTCGGAGGCTACTTCAGACGTTACAGAAGTCTCTCGTTAGCATCTCGGAGGCTACTTCAGACGTTACAGAAGTCTCTCGTTAGCATCTCGGAGGCTACTTCAGACGTTACAGAAGTCTCGTTAGCATCTCGGAGGCTACTTCAGACGTTACAGAAGTCTCTCGTTAGCATCTCGGAGGCTACTTCAGACGTTACAGAAGTCTCTCGTTAGCATCTCGGAGGCTACTTCGACGTTACAGAAGTCTCTCGTTAGCATCTCGGAGGCTACTTCAGACGCTACAGAAGTCTCTCGTTAGCATCTCGGAGGCTACTTCGGACGTTACAGAAGTCTCTCGTTAGCATCTCGGAGGCTACTTCGGACGCTACAGAAGTCTCTCGTTAGCATCTCGGAGGCTACTTCGGACGCTACAGAAGTCTCTCGTTAGCATCTCGGAGGCTACTTCGGACGTTACAGAAGTCTCTCGTTAGCATCTCGGAGGCTACTTCAGACGTTACAGAAGTCTCTCGTTAGCATCTCGGAGGCTACTTCAGACGCTACAGAAGTCTCTCGTTAGCATCTTATATGCTACTTGTTGCAAAGTGATCCATGAGCGACTCAAATCTGCCCTCTCTTCACTTTGGGCAGTGGCGGTTCCCAACCCAACTCCCCACTGCCTCCCTGCGTTCAGCATGCAGAAATGAACTGTATCTGTGTTTCGTACTGACGTGCGTCTGCGTTCGTCCCTCAGCTCCGGTGGTGAAGATCAAGCAGAGTTTGACCAAGTTGAAGCAGGAGATCGTCCAGATGGACGTGAGGATCGGCGTGGTCGAGCACACGCTGCTGCAGGCCAAACTCAAAGAGAAGTCCAACATGACACGCGACATGCACGCCACCAACATGTCCGAGCCCGTCGCCGGGCCCTTCGCTTAGCTCCACACACACACACACACACACACACACACACACACACACACACACACACACACACACACACACACACACACACACACACACACACACACACACACACACACACACACACACACACACACACACACACTGGGCACCTGAGCCGACACAAAAACTCCAAACTCTCACTCGACGTCTCGCTCCATGGTCCCGAAAACTTCCTGGAACTTCAAAAACGGAGAAACAAAACTGTGTTTATACTTTAATAACATTGTTTTTGTATTTGCGGCAACATTAAGTCATAAAAACATTAGGAGTTGAACTGTTGAACTGGCTCTTTGTCTTGAATTTCACTTATTGTGTATTTTTGTGTATATGAACATAAAATAAATTTATATGAAGATGATTTCTGGCTTTGTAACCCTTGTGTTGTCTTCCCGTCAACCAGGAGAGAAAAAACTATGTTTTGGTCACTTTTTTCAACAGTAGTACAGAGATGAGCTGCAAAAAGTCAACTTTTACTCTCAATACTATTTCAAAAACACTTCAATTTGGTTTCAAATGCTATAAAATTTAATAACATAACAGGACGACATGAGGACGACATGAGGACAACATGGGGACAACATGAAGACAACATGGGGACAACATGGGGACAACATGAGGACAACATGAGGACAACATGGCGACATGAGGACAACATGGGGACAACATGAGGACGACATGAAGGCAACATGAGGACAACATGAAGACAACATGAGGACAACATGAAGGCAACATGAGGACAACATGAGGACAACATGAGGACGACATGAAGGCAACATGAGGACAACATGAAGACAACATGAAAGCAACATGAAGGCAACATGAGGACAACATGAGGACAACATGAGGACAAGACATGCAGGAAATAGTCACAGGTCGGACTCCAACCATGGACCTCTGCGTCAAGGTGTACATGTTCCTCACCACTGTCCCACTGTTGTTTGCTCTGGAGGGAACTACTAGAACTGTTGGGTCCTTGTAAATTATGGAGTGTGGTCTAGACCTGCTCTATCTGGTCTAGACCTGGTCTATCTAGTCTAGACCTGCTCTATCTGGTCTAGACCTGGTCTATCTGTAAAGGGTCTCGAGATAACTCTTGTTATGAATTGATACTATAAATAAAATATAACTGAGGCTCTTTCCCCCTGAAAAACCCTT
>JABXJD010003176.1:0-5000 GCA_013375575.1 Percina caprodes | reverse complement strand
ATATGAATGCCTAATAGTGTTTATTCGTCCTAAATATTCCACTTAAACACTACATTTTCTCTATATTCTTCAATGTTTCCATGATAAAGTGTGTTGGCGTTGTCCTGCACATTAGTACCCTTTCTAAAAGGTATTTTATTAGTATTTGCACTGACTATCTGTTACTGGGGGTATGTTGAAAGTTTGTATTCATTTTATTATCGGCCTATAAAAACAGTATCGGTCGATCCCTATTTCTCCCCCTGGGGATCCAGCCCGGTTTGAAGTCCTCCAGCTTTGTGCTACCAGAAAAAGTTGAGTAAAGGGCAAAGATAGCGGTGCAGCTCGGTGCTCTCACCCCGAGGTGCAGGCCGTCTCCCCAACATCTGGTTTCCCGTGCACGTGAAGTCACAGGAAACCACACGTGACTTCACTTCTACAGTCAGTCCCGCTGAGGCTGCAGAGAGTCCGTCGGAGTTCAAGTTCCTCCCAGCAGACGCAGAGTTAACAGGAAACGAGCTCAGAGTCACGGCACCCTCTGTTTTGTCCTCCTTTCTTTCTTTCTTTCTTCTGCATTTCTTCTGCATTTCTTCCCAGGCTGCTGCTGCTGCTGCTGCTGCTGGATGTGAAAGAACCACAACACCACATGAAAGGAAATAACTGAAAGAGCAGGGACGAGTTTAAAGGTACGGCTCAACCCTCATGTTGTCTTCATGTTGTCTTCATGTTGTCTTCATGTTGTCTTCATGTTGTCTTCATGTTGCCCTCATGTTGCCCTCATGTTGTCTTCATGTTGCCCTCATGTTGCCCTCATGTTGCCCTCATGTTGTCCTCATGTTGCCCTCATGTTGTCCTCATGTTGCCCTCATGTTGCCCTCATGTTGTCCTCATGTTGTCTTCATGTTGTCTTCATGTTGTCCTCATGTTGTCTTCCTGTTGTCTTCATGTTGCCCTCATGTTGCCCTCATGTTGCCCTCATGTTGTCCTCATGTTGTCCTCATGTTGTCTTCATGTTGTCCTCATGTTGTCTTCCTGTTGTCCTCATGTTGCCCTCATGTTGTCCTCATGTTGTCTTCCTGTTGTCCTCATGTTGTCCCTATGTTGTCCCCATGTTGTCCTCATGTTGTCCCCATGTTGCCCTCATGTTGCCCTCATGTTGTCCCCATGTTGTCCCCATGTTGCCCTCATGTTGTCCCCATGTTGCCCTCATGTTGTCTTCATGTTGCCCTCATGTTGTCCTCATGTTGTCTTCATGTTGTCTTCATGTTGCCCTCATGTTGTCCTCATGTTGTCTTCATGTTGTCTTCATGTTGCCCTCATGTTGTCCTCATGTTGTCTTCCTGTTGTCCTCATGTTGCCCTCATGTTGTCCTCATGTTGTCTTCCTGTTGTCCCTATGTTGTCCTCATGTTGTCCCCATGTTGTCCCCATGTTGTCCTTATGTTGTCCTCATGTTGTCCCCATGTTGCCCTCATGTTGCCCTCATGTTGTCCCCATGTTGTCCCCATGTTGCCCTCATGTTGTCCCCATGTTGTCCCCATGTTGCCCTCATGTTGTCCCCATGTTGCCCTCATGTTGTCTTCATGTTGCCCTCATGTTGTCCCTATGTTGTCTTCCTGTTGTCCTCATGTTGCCCTCATGTTGTCCCTATGTTGTCTTCCTGTTGTCCTCATGTTGTCCCCATGTTGCCCTCATGTTGTCCTCATGTTGTCCCCATGTTGCCCTCATGTTGTCCTCATGTTGTCCTCATGTTGTCCCCATGTTGCCCTCATGTTGCCCTCATGTTGTCTTCATGTTGTCCTCATGTTGTCCCCATGTTGCCCTCATGTTGTCTTCATGTTATCTTCATGTTGCCCTCATGTTGTCTTCATGTTGTCCTCATGTTGTCCCCATGTTGCCCTCATGTTGTCCTCATGTTGTCCTCATGTTGTCCTCATGTTGTCTTCATGTTGTCTTCATGTTGTCCCCATGTTGCCCTCATGTTGTCTTCATGTTGCCCTCATGTTGTCTTCATGTTGTCCTCATGTTGCCCTCATGTTGTCTTCATGTTGCCCTCATGTTGTCTTCATGTTGTCCTCATGCTGTCCCCATGTTGCCCTCATGTTGTCTTCATGTTGCCCTCATGTTGTCTTCATGTTGTCCTCATGTTGCCCTCATGTTGTCCTCGTGCTGTCCTCGTGCTGTCCTCGTGTTGTCCTCATGTTGTCCTCATGTTGTCCTCATGTTGTCCTCATGTTGTCCCACTGTTTCCCACTGTGTTTCCCACTCTGTTTCCCACTGTGTTTCCCACTGTGTTTCCCACTGTGTTTCCCACTCTGTTTCTCACTGCTGGTGTCGGGTTTCTTTCACAGATCAACAAAAGGCTTCAGACAAACATGTCTCTGTTCTTCTCGGGAGCCGTTACAAGTACGTCATCCAACACACACAACACATCTGCATCAGCACGTTTTTGTTGAGGCGAGGCAGTTTCATTTGTACAGCACAGGGCAAATCACAGCGCTTTACATAAAACATTAAAGAGCACTTAAACATATAAAAATAGATAAAATACCAGAATAAAGACAACAGTACAGTATAAGAAATGAACTTTAAAGAAAGGCAGATTGGTTCATATGTCTTAACTCGGGTGTAAAGATTACGGTGTAACGGTAAACCACGATAAAAATGTTCACGATGACAATTACTGTTTTCATGTTAAATATCATTAATATCACGGTGCCTCCAACATGCGTTTCTTAGTCAGGGGCACTGCGTAGCCTCCAGCCTGCGGCCCGTTGCTGCTTCTCATTCCCCCCTCTCATGTCTTCTGCTGTCCTATCAAAATAAAGGCTTAAAAATCTTCCAAAAAAAGTAGAGACCCATGCTTATTGTTGTTGCTGTGCAGACTCTGAACCGGCAACTCTTTGATGGATTTGATGAAACGTGCAGCGTCCTGTCACATTCCTGCAGAGTCCTTTTGACTGTGGGGACAGAAACTAGACCTGTCCCACACACGAGTCCAACCTTGGACATCTTGGAAGTTTGTGATCAATACTGTATGGTGATGTCACCAAGTGGTGTCGCATTTCATAGGGGGATGTTTTCACCCCTAGCCCTTACCCCTTGGTTTCTAGGGACAAGGGGTAGAGGTAAGGGGTAGGGGTAGAGGTAAGGGGTAGGGGTAGAGGTAAGGGGTAAGATGGAGAAATGGGATTCAGACTTAGACTTCTCTTTATTAATCCTTTTTAGATGACTCTGCAAGGAAATAAAAATTTCCAGCAGCAGTTTTTAGCAAGAAGAAGACAGTAAAGAGATAAAAAAGAGGGAGACAGTATAAATATAACAGTAATAATAACAATAACAAACCTTTGGCTATAAAAAAGGACATTTACCATAAATTATCATAAAGTGTCAGCCTGCGGCCCGTTGCTGCGTCTCATTCCCCCCTCTCGTGTCTTCTGCTGTCCTATCAAAATAACGGCTTAAAATGCCCAAAAGATAATCTTACAAAACAATTCGAGACTCATGCTTGTTGTTGTTGCTGTGCAGACTCTGAACCGGCAACTCTTTGATGGATTTGATGAAACGTGCAGCGTCCTGTCACATTCCTGCAGTGTTTTTCCTCAGCGTCACGTCAGCGTACGTTAAGTGGTTTCCCAGCCGAGCGGAGGAATGCTCTCCGGCTCTACAGGCTGATAAAAGCCAAGTCGGCTTTCTTTAGAAACAGACGTGTTTCATAAGTGTGTGTGGAGACACCCCCCTCCTCTCCAGCTGTGAGGCCGGGTTACTTACAGCCGCTACGTCAAGTCCCAGGAACGCTTCCACATGTGCTGTGTTCATCCGGGGAGACGCTGAGATCCTCAGGACGACAGGCTGCAAGACTGTGGAGGCCAGTAGGATCAATTCAATTCAATTCAATTTTATTTATAGTATCAATTCATAACAAGAGTTATCTCAAGACACTTTACAGATAGAGCAGGTCTAGACCAGATAGACCAGGTCTAGACCAGATAGAGCAGGTCTAGACTACACTCCAGAATTTACAAGGACCCAACAGTTCTAGTAGTTTTCTCCAGAGCAAGCAACAGTGCGACAGTGGCGAGGAAAAACTTCCTTTTAGGAAGAAACCTCGGACAGACCCAGACCCAGACCCAGGCTCTTGGTGGGCGGTGTCTGACGACCGGTTGGGGTTAGGATCAGAGACGGGAAGGAATGAAGTACAAATACTTCTTCTACTTAGTAGATTATTGAGATATTTCTACTTTGCTAGTTATTTTTGTGGCGACTTTTTACTTTTACTCCTTACATTTTAACACAGATATCGGTACTTTCTACTCCTAGTATCTGTACTTCTACTTGAGTACGGGAGAGAGTACTTTTGCCATCGCTGATAAGGAGACCAATAGCGTTGGTTGGGGCATGTCATCAGGGCTGGAGTACTCGAGTCCGGTCTTGGACTCAGACTCAAGACCGTTTTTCTATGGTCTGGGACTTGTCTCGGTCTCGCTAGTATTTGGACTCTGACTTGTCTCGGTCTCGCTAGTATTTGGACTCTGACTTGTCTCGGTCTCGGCCACTGATCTTGCCCAATATGGCTTCTGGTCTGGACCGAGTCCAGGTGTCTTTATTATGTTGATAATATTATTGGAGGGAAAGTGAAACCCAAATTGATTATCTTGATGCTGTCATGCATAAGACCTTTATTCTGTCCTGGACTCGGTCTTGACTCAGACTCAAACCTTTTTGGACTCGGTCTTGTCTTAGACTCGACTAGTCCTGGTCCAAGACTGGACTCGAGTACTACAGCCCTGCTCGTAATGATCACAAACACAAAATAATGGAGAAAAACTCTTATTTTAAGTTATTTTGTCTTGTGTTGTGAAGGACGTGCCTCCTCCCAACATTCAAACACATTATATTTATATTATTTATTGAAAGGGAAATTCAAAAAGGTTAAAAAAAGTGAAAAGTATGATGGGAAATTTCACAGTTCACGGGTGTTTTTACCTTTTTTAACTTCTATACGTGCAACATCTTTCCAAA
>JABXJD010000400.1:470000-482500 GCA_013375575.1 Percina caprodes | reverse complement strand
AAGAATCATCTGTTGAAGTTGAAGGTGTAACGTTGCGTTAATAATTCACCTTTTCAGCAAAATCTTGCTTGGGAAGGCAGGCCGGGAGAATGTACCTGGAGAAGGTGATGGGGGTGGCCAGCTTGAGGAGGGCGATGTCGTTGTGGTACGTGTCCGGCCGGTACCCCCTGTGGGTGATGATGGTCTGGACCTGGTGCGTAGCCTCGTTACCGTGGTCCACCAACGTGTCAAACTCACCTGGAGCCACAAGAACTAGGTTACAGGAGCACTCCGACCCCCCCGAGTTAGAGGAGTCCAAACGTACCTTTCTCATCTCTGTGCCAGTCCTAACTCTGTCTGACACACCCACTGCTAGCCTAGCTTAGCACAGATCCTGGAGGTAACCGGCTTCAACTAGCCTACTGCTCCCTGCTAGCCTAGCTTAGCACAGATCCTGGAGGTAACCAGTTGCATCTACACTAGCTTAGCACAAATGCTGGAGGTAACCAGTTGCATCTACACTAGCTTAGCACAGATGCTGGAGGTAACCAGCTGCATCTAGCTTAGCTTAGCACAGATGTGGGTTAGTCACAGCGAATAGGAACATGTTGCCGTTATTTTGTCACTTATTGGGAGCAGGAAGCTAGTTGGAGCCAGTTACCTCTAGGATCTGTGCTAAGCTAGGCTTGCGGGGAGCAGTAGGCTAACTGCCTCCTGCTAGCCTAGCTTAGCACAGATGGAGCCGGTTACCTTCAGGATCTGTGCTAAGCTAGGCTATCAGTGTCAGACAGAGTTAGCACATTAGCATGCGATCCATTGAGTGATTCGGCCGATGGGATTGGTTGTCAGACCTACCGAGCCTAACGGAGATGTAGCGTGATTCGTTCATGCAGTGGGCGGCGGTCAGGATGATGTATTGGTTGAGGATCGTTCCTCCGCAGAAACCTTGGTCGTCCTCGTTCATGAGGAGAGCCTTCGGGGACGAGACGGGGGACAAAACAGACAAGTTAGCTAACATGTTAGCCTACGTCTTTATCTGCGTGTTGTTGTTGTTGTCTCTACCTTGGGACTAGAGTATTATAATGCTCTAGATGAAGGTCTATAGACATGTTGTCTCTACCTTGGGACTAGAGTATTATAATGCTCTAGATGAAGGTCTATAGACATGTTGTTGTCTCTACCTGCCATGGACATTCTCCTGGTGGACAGTTCTCCCCGTTGACAATTCGAGTCATTCCCGCCATTTGAGACGTGACCAGTTCCTCTAAAATGGCGTTTTTTGGCCGAATAGGACTCGTGCTGTTCTCGGCTGCGTCCGGCGTCTTCGTCTCAGTGGCGTTTGTCTTCAGGTTCGTGTCCGTCCTGTTGGCCACGTTGGCGGTCGCCGCGGTTACGTTCGGACGCTCGTACCTGAAAACAGTCCGGACCTTTCCGCTGATGATGGCGCCACATTTGAAGGCCTCTGCAAGAGGTCAGAGGTCAGAGGCTTTAGTGACACATGCAAGTCAAAGTTTTTACTTTTTTAACCCTCATGTTGTCCTCATGTTGTCCTCGGGTCAAATTGACCCGTTTTCCTATATCAATGTTCATTTGAAATACCCAAAATAACTGTCCCAGGACAGTCAGACACTGTCCCAGGACAGTCAGACACTGTCCTGGGACTCCCTTGACTGTCCCTGGACACCCCTCAGGACACTACTAACAGGTCCTCCAACCCCAGCCTGTCTCCACATGTCCTCTGACGTGTAAGACGGGTTCATTCTAACGTCTCATTCCCAGAGTCTAAGGACAGGAAGTCTCTTTCACCATTTGATTCGCAGGACTTGTCGTCCGATCCCAGGAAATACCCGGCAGCGCAGGAGCACTCGATGTTGCCCCCCACCACGCTGCAGAAGTGTTCACAGCCGCCGTTTTTATTCTCACACAGCTCAGGGATCACTGCAGAGACACAGGCAACACTGTCAAGATGGGTAGGGGGTAGGGTAGCGAGTAGGGGTAGTAGGGTAGAGGGTAGGGGGTAGTAGGTAGCAGGTAGTAGGATAGAAGGGTAGGGGGTAGCGGGTAGAGGGTAGCAAGTAGAAGGGTAGCAGGTAGAGGGTAGGGGGTAGAGGGTAGCGGGTAGGGGGTAGTAGGTAGCAGGTAGTAGGGTAGCAGGTAGAGGGTAGCGGGTAGGGGGTCGGAGGTAGAGGGTAGGAGGTAGAGGGTAGGGGGGTAACGGGTAGCTGTCTCCCTACCGATCTCACAGTTGAAGGGTAGGGGGTAGGGGGTAGCGGGTAGGGGGTAGAGGGTAGAGGGTAGCGGGTAGCGGGTAGGGGGTAGAGGGTAGAGGGTAGGGGGTAGAGGGTAGAGGGTAGGGGGTAGAGGGTAGGGGGTAGCGGGTAGAGGGTAGAGGGTAGAGGGTAGGGGGTTGGAGGTAGCAGGTAGTAGGGTAGCAGGTAGAGGGTAGCGGGTAGAGGGTAGGGGGTCGGAGGTAGAGGGTAGGAGGTAGGGGGGTAACGGGTAGCTGTCTCCCTACCGATCTCACAGTTGAAGGGTAGAGGGTAGGGGGTAGCGGGTAGGGGGTAGCGGGTAGGGGGTAGAGGGTAGGGGGTAGAGGGTACAGGGTACAGGGTAGGAGGTAGGGGGTAGCGGGTAGAGGGTAGAGGGTAGGGGGTAGGGGAGTAGCGGGTAGCTGTCTCCATACCGATCTCACAGTTGAAGCCCTGGTAGCCGGCCTGGCAGAAGCAGGTGTAGGTTCCAATCCCGTCCTTGCAGAGTCCTTGATGAGCGCAGGGCATCGACAGACACGCGTCGCCGTCTGCAGGGTTTCATCAGTATTAAATACATCTCACTCAGATACACACAGACCTGGACCCCCCCCCCCCCCCATCTCACCCCCACACACCTAAATTACCCGGGGGCTATTTGGTTAAAGGGCCCATATAATGGAAAACAATCTCGTTTTCTGGGATTTGGACAAAAGCCTTGGAAAACATCAAGGCCGATAATCTGACGACATAATCTAACGAGATAATCTGACAAGATAATCTGACGAGATCATCTGACGAGATCATCTGACGAGATCATCTGATTATTAATCATTAATCACGTGATCTTACAGACCGTCACCTTACCGACGTATTTGGTCCAGAAGTCATTCTGCAAAGAAGGAAAACAGACAGTTAAAACAACTTGAAATCAAATCACGGCGTCTAAATGCATGAAGGCTAGGCGCTAGGCTAAGCTAAACTAGGCTTTAAGCTAAGCTAGGCTAAGCTATGCTAGGCTAAGCTAAGGTAGGCTAAGCTAAAATAAGCTAAGCTAGACATTAAGCTAAGATAAGCTAAAATAGGCTAATCTAGTCTAGGCTAAAATAGGCTTTAAGCTAGGTTAAGCTAGGCTAGGGTTTAAGCTTCGCTAGGCTTTAAGCTAAGCTGGGCTAAGCTAGGCTAGGCTATGTCCTGCTCTGCGTCTGTCCCCATCTTGGTACCGTCTTGTCCGTGTCCTCGAAGATCTCCCGCGCCTCCTCCCAGCTGCAGCGCTCCTCGTTGCATTCCCGCTCCATGTTTCCTTTCTTAAACTCCTCGAAGCCGCTGTTGGCTCGTCTCCGTCGGGACAGGACCTCGCTCGCTCGCTCGTCCCCCAGGAAGACTGGAAGACAACATGTCCAACATCACGTCTTCATCAAACTGGAAGACAACATGTCCAACATCACGTCTTCATCATACTGGAGACAACATGTCCAACATCACATCTTCTGTCATTCTGGAGACATGTCCAACATCACGTCTTCATCAAACTGGAAGACAACATGTCCAACATCACGTCTTCATCATACTGGAGACAACATGTCCAACACGTTACGTCTTCTGTCATACTGAAGACAACATGTCCAACATCACGTCTTCATCAAACTGGAAGACAACATGTCCAACATCACGTCTTCATCATACTGGAGACAACATGTCCAACACGTTACGTCTTCTGTCATACTGGAGACAACATGTCCAACATCACGTCTTCATCATACTGGAGACAACATGTCCAACACGTTACGTCTTCTGTCATACTGGAGACAACATGTCCAACATTACGTCTTCTCTTATACTGGAGACAACATGTCCAACATCACGTCTTCTCTTATACTGAAGACAACATGTCCAACATCACGTCTTCATCATACTGAAGACAACATGTCCAACATCACGTCTTCATCATACTGAAGACAACATGTCCAACATCACGTCTTCATCATACTGAAGACAACATGTCCAACATTAAGTCTTCTCTCATACTGAAGACAACATGTCCAACATCACATCTTCTGTCATTCTGGAGACATGTCCAACATCACGTCTTCATCAAACTGGAAGACAACATGTCCAACATCACGTCTTCATCATACTGGAGACAACATGTCCAACACGTTACGTCTTCTGTCATACTGGAGACAACATGTCCAACATTACGTCTTCTCTTATACTGGAGACAACATGTCCAACATCACGTCTTCTCTTTTACTGAAGACAACATGTCCAACATCACGTCTTCATCATACTGAAGACAACATGTCCAACATCACGTCTTCATCATACTGAAGACAACATGTCCAACATTAAGTCTTCTCTCATACTGAAGACAACATGTCCAACATCACATCTTCTGTCATTCTGGAGACATGTCCAACATCACGTCTTCATCAAACTGGAAGACAACATGTCCAACATCACGTCTTCATCATACTGGAGACAACATGTCCAACACGTTACGTCTTCTGTCATACTGGAGACAACATGTCCAACATTACGTCTTCTCTTATACTGGAGACAACATGTCCAACATCACGTCTTCTCTTTTACTGAAGACAACATGTCCAACATCACGTCTTCATCATACTGAAGACAACATGTCCAACATCACGTCTTCATCATACTGAAGACAACATGTCCAACATTAAGTCTTCTCTCATACTGAAGACAACATGTCCAACATCACGTCTTGTCTTCTCTCATACTGGAAGACAACATGTCCAACACGTCACATCTTCTCTAGTCCCCCTGTTCTCTGTCTGTCCTCATTCATTTGTCCTTAACCAAGTTTTATAGCATGTAAAGAACATTGAAAAACATCAGACAAAGTGAAAAATTAACAAAAACTTCAAGATAATCTTCAAAAACAACAGAAAAGTGACAAAAAATTGGAATAAAGTGAAAAAAATCACGAAAAAAAACCAAAACGGGGCAGACAATACGGGTCTAAAGGGAATCCTGGACCCTGTCTTCCTCAGGGAACAACAGTCTTAGACAGTGGTCCGTTATTAAGTCACTAGCACTAAACCCACCAGACTCCATTTGAAAAAACACTACTTTTAGGACGTATAGATCCAAGTTATTGTCACATGTAAATCGGTGAACTGTGTGTTTATTTCAGCCAAAACTAAAGTTGTTATGGTTGTAAAAGAGGAAAGACGTCCGAAAAACGTCTTTTCATAGTTTTATTGTATTTTATTGACTTTCTGTCCATTTGGAATTAAGTGTAATACACGATGCTAAAATCAGTGATTATTTACATGGAGTCTGGTGGGTTTATCGTGGGAGAAGGTCAATGTTGGAGTGTGTTGTTTGTCCCGTGAGACGTAAGCAGCGTTACACACACACACACACACACACACACACACACTGATAGTCACACACACACACGCACACGCACACACACACACACACACTGATACACACACATGCACTCACACACACACACACACACACACACACTGATAGACACACACACACACACACACACACACACACACACACACACACACACACACACACACACACACACACACACTGATAGTCACACACACACACGCACACGCACACACACACACACTGATAGTCACACACACACACACACACCCATATGTCTTTTCCACTTTGCTTTAACACCATTTCTTCTCTTGTTATTCCTGAAAGTGAAGATCTTAGCCAACGTACCTCCGGGGGGGGCGGCGGGGGGGGTGGCGGCGGCCAGGTGTAACAGCAGGAGGATCAGGGACAGGCGGTGAAACATGGCGCCGGGCGGACGGAGAACTCAGCTGGAAACACCTCAGGGTGCAGAGTGAGAAGTAATGGAGTCTGAGAGGGAGAGGGGGAGAGGTCAGTGACCTGGAGGGAGGGAGGGAGGGAGGAGGGAGACGGGGCAAGAGGGAGGAGGAGGGAGGGAGGGAGGAGGGAGGAGGGAGGGAGGGAGGGAGGGAGGGAGGGAGGGAGGGAGGGAGGGAGGGAGGAAACGGGTTGAGAGGGAGGCGGGGTCAATGACCCAGAGGGAGGGAGGGAGGAGGGGTCAATGACCTGGAGGGAGGGATAAAGGGGGGAGGAGGGGGGAGGCTGAATCCCATTTCTCTATCTTCTCCCTAGCCCTACTCCCTTGAACCCCCCCCCATGAAATGGGACACCCCCTCGGTGACATCACCATACAGTGTTGATCCCAAACTACCAAGATGGCGTCTGCAGGTGTGTCTGTTGTACACACACACACACACTGATACACCCCGACTAGAGACACACACACACACACACACACACACACACACACACACACACACACACACACACACACACACACAGACACTTTGACTTCAGTAACCAGATTAAAACACTTTTATTTTATTTTTAAACACTTTTATTTTATTTTTAAACAACTTTCTGTTGCCACGGTGACGTCTCATTGACTGTTGCCGCGGCGACGACGCCCTGCACCCAGTCCACCAAGTTGGCCATGCTGGCGTACAGCCCGTAATACCCGGGGTGGGAGCAGCCGCGGCCCCAGGCGACCACGCCTGACAGGAAGTGCGTGTCCCCGTACAGCGTGACCAGCGGGCCGCCGTCGTTGCCACGGCAACTCTCCTGGCTCCCCTCCAGGTACCCGGCGCACAGCAGGGTGGCGCTGAGGTTGAGCCCGGCCTTCTGGGAGCACTGCGCGTCCTGCAGGATGGGGACGGACATCCTGCGGAGGACAGGGGACGCCGGAGGGGCGGGCGCTCCCCTGGGCGGGGCGTTGCCCCCGGCGACCCGTCTCCCCCAGCCCGACACGGTGTGGTAGCGCACAGGAAGCAGCTCGTTCGCGGCGAAGTCCGCGGTCGGCAGGCACACGGGCACGGCGTGGCGGCCCAGGGTCACCGGGCGGCGCAGGCGCAGCACGCCCACGTCGCTGGCGCCCGTCGCCGCCACGTAGCCGGGGTGGGCGGTCGCCGTGGAGACGGGTATCCTCTGTTCTGTGCCCTCTTCCACGTCCAGGTTGTGTTCCCCTGGCAACGAGACAAAAGTAAGGTTTAACCAAAACAGCTTTAACACACACACACAGACACACACAAAACAACTGTAGTCACTGTGTGTGAATAGAGAGCACTGATTGGTTACCTGCCACAACGGTGAGGTTTTGGGTGGGGTTGCCATGGATACAGTGGGCAGCGGTGACGACCCAGTCTGGATTAATCAGAGCGCCTCCACAGTGACTGTTTCCATTTAACTGAATCAGAACCTGAGAGACAGACAGACAGACAGACAGACAGACAGGCAGGCAGACAGACAGACAGACAGACAGACAGACAGACAGACAGACAGGCAGGCAGACAGACAGGCAGACAGACAGACAGGCAGACAGACAGACAGGCAGGCAGGCAGACAGACAGACAGACAGACAGGCAGGCAGGCAGACAGACAGGCAGACAGGCAGACAGGCAGACAGGCAGACAGGCAGACAGACAGACAGACAGGCAGGCAGGCAGACAGACAGACAGACAGACAGACAGACAGACAGACAGACAGACAGACAGACAGACAGACAGACAGACAGGCAGGCAGGCAGACAGACAGACAGACAGACAGACAGGCAGACAGACAGACAGACAGACAGACAGACAGACAGGCAGACAGGCAGACAGGCAGGCAGACAGACAGACAGACAGACAGACAGGCAGACAGGCAGACAGACAGACAGACAGACAGACAGGCAGACAGGCAGACAGACAGACAGACAGACAGGCAGACAGGCAGACAGACAGGCAGACAGACAGACAGACAGACAGACAGGCAGACAGGCAGACAGGCAGACAGGCAGACAGACAGGCAGACAGGCAGGCAGGCAGACAGACAGACAGACAGACAGACAGGCAGACAGACAGACAGGCAGACAGGCAGACAGGCAGACAGACAGACAGACAGACAGACAGACAGACAGACAGGAAGTGCAGTATTATAGTCAAAGATATTTAACTCTTTCAAAATAAGAGCCTGCGTGTCCCCGGGTGTGACGCGGGTCGGTACCTGCCAGGGACAGGCTCCTCTGGGACAGTGGTTGGACCCCCCCAGTCTGCCCAGATCCAGGGTCTGGCTCGGCCCGGTGTCCTGCGGAGGCAGCTGGCCGCACGGATACTCCACTGCAACACACACACATGGAATACACAACGCTAGATACACACTCACACACACACACACACACACACACACACACACACACAGTACTTCCTTAAAGAAGTACTTCTTTGAGGAAGTACTCAGGAGTATTTGTACCTTGAGCCACACACCGGCGCCCGTCTTCTCCCAGTTTGTAGCCGTCGGCACAGAGACATCGGTGTCTGTCCCCCGAACCGTCGCAGAACTGGTGGCAGCCCCCGTTCTGGTAGAGACACTTCAAGACCTCTTCTATCTCTGGGGGGACAGAGGACATGTCAAGACCTCTTCTATTTCTGGGGGGGTGGGGGGACAGAGGACATGTCAAGACCTCTTCTATCTCGGGGGACAGAGGACATGTCAAGACTTCTTCTATCTCTAGGGGGGACAGAGGACACTTCAAGACTTCTTCTATCTGGGGGAGAGAGGACACTTCAAGACTTCTTCTATCTGGGGGGGAGAGAGGACACTTCAAGACCTCTTCTATCTCTGGGGGGACAGAGGACACTTCAAGACCTCTTCTATCTCTGGGGGGACAGAGGACACGTATACTGACCTGTTTGACAGTACTGTCCCTCGAAGCCTTCGGGACAGTAACATCTGTAGGACGTCTCGATGTAGACGCATGTCCCGTTGTTACGGCACGGGTCCTCCAGGCACGGGTCCCGCTCTGGACCCAAAGACAGACACGGAGACGGGTCATCTCTGACAGCAGGGGCTCAGATCTCTGATCTCAGATCTCTGATCTCAGATCTCTTATCTCAGACCTCTGATCTCTGATCTCAGGGCTCTGATCTCTGATCTCAGGGCTCAGATCTCTGATCTCAGGGCTCTGATCTCAGATCTCTGATCTCAGATCTCTTATCTCAGACCTCTGATCTCAGATCTCTTATCTCTGATCTCAGGGCTCTGATCTCAGATCTCTTATCTCTTATCTCTTATCTCTGATCTCTGATCTCTGATCTCAGATCTCTGATCTCTGATCTCAGGGCTCTGATCTCTGATCTCAGGGCTCTGATCTCAGATCTCTTATCTCTTATCTCTGATCTCTGATCTCAGATCTCTGATCTCTGATCTCAGGGCTCTGATCTCAGGGCTCTGATCTCTGATCTCTGATCTCTGATCTCTGATCTCTGATCTCTGATAAAGAAAAAACTGAAAAGATCAACAACGAAACTGAAGAAATGAGACGTTATGACGATAAAACTCACTTTCATACGTCAGCCAGAACTGATTCTGCAAAAGAAATAAATAAATAATAACATAAAAACATAATAATAAATATAAATAAAAATATATAAATAAATTTAAATAAATATAAATAACTAAATAAATATACATTTCTTAATAAATATAAATAAATATAAATAAATATAAATAAATATGAATAAATATAAATACATAAATATGAATAAATAAATTTGAATAAATATAAATAAATAAATATGAATAAATAAATATAAATAAATATAAATACATTTAAATACATTTAAATACATTTAAATAAATAAATAAATTTAAATAAATAAATAAATTTAAATAAATTTAAATAAATAAATAAATTTAAATAAATTTAAATAATATACATAAATATGATTTATTTAAATCAATATAAATAATAATAATAATAAATCATAATATCATAATATCATAATTATAAATCATAAATCATACTAATAAATCCTAATAATGAATCCTAATCTCATAATAAATCAGCGGACCGTCAGCTGGTGGTCCTCGAACACCTCCCGGGCCTCCTCGTAGTTGCAGACCTCCTCCAGACCCGCTCCAGGTTCCCCTGCTTCAGCTCCTCCAGGTAGCTGTTGGCTCGCCGCAGCACGCCGCTCGCCGCCGGCTTCTCCAGCAACACGGAGGCTACGATGGAAAGCACCGGAAACAGGTTCAGCCCCCGCAGCGGGAACAAGCAACAACGTATTAAAATAAGTGGAAGAAAGTTCAAAATGACACAAACCTCTTGAGAAACATAAAAACAGACCTGCGGCGGCGGCGGCGAGGAGGACGACGGCGCTGCAGCTTCTCAGCAACATGACGACTTCAGAGTCTCAACAACAGACGACACACAGCTTCACCCCCGGGACCTTCTGACCGGGTCAGTGAACGCATCACGCCGTCCCCGTGTTGACTCACCACTGATAGAGCTGGAATGGAACTGAGTACCCCCTCTACCCCCCCTCCTCCCCCCTCCTCCCCTCCTCCCCTCGCTTGTGTGTCTCTTTCTATATATATATATATGTGTGTGTGTGTCTCTCTCTCTCTCTATATGTGTGTGTGTGTGTCTGTGTGTGTGTGTGTGTATGTGTGTCTCTGTGTGTGTGTGTGTCTCTGTGTGTGTGTGTGTGTGTGTGTGTCTCTGTGTGTGTGTGTGCGTGTGTGTGTGTGTCTCTGTGTGTGTGTGTGTGTGTGTGTGTGTGTGTGTATGTGTGTCTCTGTGTGTGTGTGTGTGTGTGTGTGTCTCTGTGTGTGTGTGTGTGTGTGTGTGTGTGTGTGTGTGTGTGTGTGTATGTGTGTGTGTGTGTGTGTGTGTGTGTGTATGTGTGTCTCTGTGTGTGTGTGTGTGTGTGTGTGTCTGTGTGTGTGTGTGTGTGTGTGTCTCTGTGTGTGTGTGTGTGTGTGTGTGTGTGTGTGTGTGTGTCTCTCTGTGTGTGTGTGTGTGTGTGTGTGTGTCTCTCTGTGTGTGTGCGTGTGTGTGTGTCTCTGTGTGTGTGTGTGTGTGTGTGTGTGTGTGTGTGTGTGTGTGTGTGTGTGTGTGTCTCTGTGTGTCTGTGTGTGTCTGTGTGTGTGTGTGTGTGTGTGTGTGTGTGTGTGTGTGTGTGTGTGTGTGTGTGTGTGTCTGTGTGTGTGTGTGTGTGTGTGTGTGTGTGTGTCTCTCTGTGTGTGTGTGTGTGTGTGTGTGTGTGTGTCTCTCTGTGTGTGTGTGTGTGTGTGTGTGTGTCTCTGTGTGTGTGTGTGTGTGTGTGTGTGTGTGTGTATAATAACAGTAACACCTGAAACAGATTGATAAAACATTTAATAAGAGAAGAGCCTGAAGAATGATGATGTCACACCTCAGTGATGTCACACCTCGATGATGTCACACCTCAGTGATGTCACACCTAATCTTCTCTAAACAACAACATGATGACCTCATATTCCGCTCCTTTAATATAATATGGCAGTGAATTAACGTCCAATGAGATCCGCCGGAGGGGGCGGGGCTTGGTCTCTCTGTACAGCGGCGGCCTGTGATTGGTCGGCCCGGGTGTGGTTGTGGATCCACGGCAGGAAGTTGGAGACCCGGGTGTAGATGCCGTAGTCGCCCGGCCGGGCGCAGCCCTTCCCCCAACTCACGATCCCCAACAGGAAGGTGGTGTTCCCGTAACGCGTCACCAGAGGACCCCCGCTGTCCCCTGCAGGGACGGAGACACCAGGGGACACTTAGGGAGGGAGGGAGGAAGGAAAGGAGGGAGGGACGGAGGGAGGGAGGAAGGGAGGGAGGAAGGAAAGGAGGGAGGGAGGGAGGGAGGAAGGAAGGAAGGAAGGAAAGGGAGGGAGGGAGGGAGGGAGGGAGGAAGGAAAGGAGGGAGGGAGGGAGGAAAGGAGGGAGGAAAGGAGGGAGGCAGGAAGGGAGGGAGGAAAGGAGGGACGGAGGGAGGGAGGGAGGGAGGGAAGGAAGGAAGGAAGGAAAGGAGGAAGGGAGGAAGGAAGGAAGGAAAGGAGGGAGGGAGGGAGGAAGGAAGGAAGGAAGGAAGGAAGGAAGGAAGGAAGGAAGGAAGGAAGGAAAGGAGGGAGGCAGGAAGGGAAGGGAAGGAAGGAAGGGAGGGACGGAGGAAGGAAGGAAGGAAGGAAGGAAGGAAGGAAGGAAGGAAAGGAAAGGAGGGAGGGAGAGAATGGCGGAGGAAGGAAAGGAAAGGAGGAAAGAACATAAGGAAAGAAAGGAAAGGACATAAGGAAAGGAAAAGAAAGGACATAAGGAAAGGAAAGGACCTAAGGAAAGGGAAGGAAAAGAAAGGACATAAGGAAAGGAAAGAGAAGAAGAGGAAGGGAATGAAGGGTAAGGGAAGGAAAAAGAATTACACAAGGAAAGGAGGAAAG
>JABXJD010000400.1:447500-465000 GCA_013375575.1 Percina caprodes | reverse complement strand
AACAACCGGATGTACGGTAACAACAACCGGATATACGGTAACAACAGCCAGATGTACGGTAACAACAACCGGATGTACGGTAAACGGTAACAACAGCCGGATATACGGTGACAACAACCGGATATACGGTAACAACAACCGGATGTACGGTAAACGGTAACAACAGCCGGATATACGGTAAACGGTAACAACAACCGGATGTACGGTAACAACAACCGGATGTACGGTAACAACAACCGGATGTACGGTAAACGGTAACAACAGCCGGATATACGGTAAACGGTAACAACAACCGGATATACGAAAACAACAACCGGATATACGGTAATAAAAACCGGATGTACGGTAACAACAACCGGATATACGGTAACAACAACCGGATGTACGGTAACAACAACCGGACGTACGGTAACAACAACCGGACGTACGGTAACAACAACCGGATGTACGGTAACAACAACCGGACGTACGGTAACAACAACCGGATGTACGGTAACAACAACCGGATGTACGGTAACAACAACCGGACGTACGGTAACAACAACCGGATGTACGGTAACAACAACCGGATGTACGGTAACAACAACCGGACGTACGGTAACAACAACCAGATAGACGTTAATACCGTATAATAACCGGGATCAACCGGATATTCACGTCCATATTTCAGTTAAAACAGTTTGAGATTTGCGTCACATTGAAAACTTTATTGTTCGCGTGTGTGTGGACGGTCCCGAGATGAGTTAAGTTAATAAGTCCCTAGCCTACCTGCCATGGGCAGTGTCCTTTGGGGCAGACGTGCCCGTTAACCACCCTCGGGGCAAAGTGCATCTGGAGTCGTCCGCAGGCCACAGCAACTGGACAGACAAGGAAACAAAATGGCCGCCAACACTACAACATCTATCTAGCTAGCTAGCTACCAGACTCCATGTAAATTAACAGCAATTTTAGCATTGTATATTACACTTCATTCAAAGTGGACAGAAACCAAATAAAACTATTAAAAGCCGTTTTTGGGTCGTCTTTCCTCTTTTTCAACCATCACAACTCTAGTTTTGGTTGAAATAAACACAGTTTACCGATTTACATGTGACAATATGTTGGCTCTATACACGCTAAAAGTAGTGATTATTTACATGGAGTCTGGTGGAGATATGCTGCTCTATACACGCTAAAAGTAGTGATTATTTACATGGAGTCTGGGGGAGATATGCTGCTCTATACACACTAAAAGTAGTGATTATTTACATGGAGTCTGGTGGAGATATGCTGCTCTATACACACTAAAAGTAGTGATTATATACATGGAGTCTGGTGGAGATATGCTGCTCTATACACGCTAAAAGTAGTGATTATTTACATGGAGTCTGGTGGAGATATGCTGCTCTATACACGCTAAAAGTAGTGATTATTTACATGGAGTCTGGTGGGTTTGGTGCTGGTGATTTCGGGGGATCCATCCCATAATATTTTCTGACCTTGTGGCGTGCAGGTGCGGCCGTCCGGATCCAGCCGGTACCCCGGAGCACAGAAACAGACGTAGGGACGACCCGGAAACCGTTTGCAGAAATGTTCACATCCTCCGTTGTGGATTAAGCAACTCTGAGAGTTATCTCTGGCTGTAGGGAGACAGGAAGGGCTCATTAAGGAAAGGAGGGAAGGGAAGGAAGGAAAGGAAAAGGAAAGGGTGGTTAAGGAAAGGGAAGGGAAGGAAAGGAAAAGGAAGGAAGGGAGGGTAAGGAAAGGAAAGGGAGTGAGGGTAAGGAAAGGAAAGGAAGGAAGGAAGGGAGGGGAGGAAAGGAAGGAAGGGTAAGGAAAGGAAAGGAGGGGAAGGAAAGAAAAGAAAAGGAAAGGAAAGGAAGGGAGGGTAAGGAAAGGAAGGAATGGAAAAGGAAAGGGTGGTTAAGGAAAGGGAAGGGAAGGAAAGGAAAAGGAAGGAAGGGAGGGTAAGGAAAGGAAAGGGAGTGAGGGAAAGGAAAGGAAGGAAGGAAGGGAGGGGAGGAAAGGAAGGAAGGGTAAGGAAAGGAAAGGAGGGGGGGAAGGAAAGAAAAGAAAAGGAAAGGAAGGGGAGGGTAAGGAAAGGAAGGAATGGAAGGAAGGAAAGGAGGGAGGGAAGGAAAGGAAAAGGAAAGGGTGGTTAAGGAAAGGAAGGAAATGTAGTGTAAAGAAGGAAGGAAAGGAAGGAAGGGAGGGAAAAGAAAGGGAAGGAAAACGATCACGATGTTTCCTACCTTTGTCGCAGTGGTGTCCATGGAAACCAGGCGGACATTGGCAGGTGTAGGTGTTGCCATGGCGAGTACAGGTGGCTCCGTTCCTGCAGGGAGACGACAGGCAGCCGTCCACCTCTGGAGACAGGAAGTAGAAACTAGGGACTGAGGCAAGGTCACACTCACAGGGAGGGAGGGAGGGAAAGGAAAGGAAAGGAAAGGAGGAGAGGAGAGGAAAGGAGAGGAGAGGAGGAAAGGAAAGGAAGGAAAGGAAGGAAGGAAGGAAGGAAGGAAGGAAAGGAAGGAAGGAAGGTTACCTGTGTACAGCCTCCAGAAAGCTTCCTGAAGAAAATAAAACAGATTTGATATATTAATTATTCCTTCCTTCCTTCCTTTATTCCTTTCTTTCTTTCTTTCTTTCTTTCTTTCTTTCTTTCTTTCTTTCTTTCTTTCTTTCTTTCTTTCTTTCTTTCTTTCTTTCTTTCTTTCTTTCTTTCTTTCTTTCTTTCTTTCTTTCTTTCTTTCTTTCTTTCTTTCTTTCTTTCTTTCTTTCTTTCTTTCTTTCTTTCTTTCTTTCTTTCTTTCTTTCTTTCTTTCTTTCTTTCTTTCTTTCTTTCTTTCTTTCTTTCTTTCTTTCTTCCTTTATTCCTTTCTTTCTTTCTTTCTTTCTTTCTTTCTTTCTTTCTTTCTTTCTTTCTTTCTTTCTTTCTTTCTTTCTTTCTTTCTTTCTTTCTTTCTTTCTTTCTTTCTTTCTTTCTTCCATCCTTCCTTCCTCCCTCCCTTCCATCCTTCCTTCCTCCCGTCCTTCCTTCCTTCCATCCTCCCTTCCTCCCTTCCTTCCATCCTCCCTCCCTCCCTTCCTTCCATCCTCCCTTCCTTCCTTTCCTCCTATCCTTCCTCCCTTCCTTCCATCCTCCCTTGCTTCCTTCCTTTCCTCCTATCCTTCCATCCTTCCTCCCTTCCTTCCATCCTCCCTTCCTTCCTTCCTTTCCTCCTATCCTTCCATCCTTCCTTCCATCCTTCCTCCCGTCCTTCCATCCTCCCTTCCTTCCTTCCTTCCATCCTCCCTTCCTTCCTTCCTTTCCTCCTATCCTTCCTTCCTTCCTTCCTTTCCTCCTATCCTTCCATCCTTCCTTCCATCCTTCCTCCCGTCCTTCCATCCTCCCTTCCTTCCTTCCTTTCCTCCTATCCTTCCTCCCCCCCCCCCCTGTATACAGTACCAGTTGCTGTGGCAACGGGAAGATCTCCCTCGCCTCCTCGTAGGAACATTTCTCTTCGTGACACTCGCGCTCCACGTCTCCTCGCCGCAGCTCCTCCCACAGGAAGTGGTTCGCCCGCCGGCCGCGCCGCAGGAACCCGCTGGCCCCCGCCCTGCTCACCGTCACTACCACAGAAGAAGAAGTCAGCCCCCGCCCTGCTCACCGTCACTACCACAGAAGAAGAAGTCAGCCCCCGCCCTGCTCACCGTCACTACCACAGAAGAAGAAGTCAGCCCCCGCCCTGCTCACCGTCACTACCACAGAAGAAGAAGTCAGCCCCCGCCCTGCTCACCGTCACTACCACAGAAGAAGAAGTCAGCCCCGCCCTGCTCGCCGTCACTACCACAGAAGAAGAAGTCAGCCCCCGCCCTGCCCGCCGTCACTACCACAGAAGAAGAAGTCAGCCCCGCCCTGCTCGCCGTCACTACCACAGAAGAAGAAGTCAGCCCCGCCCTGCTCGCCGTCACTACCACAGAAGAAGAAGTCAGCCCCGCCCTGCTCGCCGTCACTACCACAGAAGAAGAAGTCAGCCCCCGCCCTGCTCGCCGTCACTACCACAGAAGAAGAAGTCAGCCCCCGCCCTGCCCGCCGTCACTACCACAGAAGAAGAAGTCAGCCCCGCCCTGCTCGCCGTCACTACCACAGAAGAAGAAGTCAGCCCCCGCCCTGCTCGCCGTCACTACCACAGAAGAAGAAGTCAGCCCCGCCCTGCTCGCCGTCACTACCACAGAAGAAGAAGTCAGCCCCCGCCCTGCTCGCCGTCACTACCACAGAAGAAGAAGTCAGCCCCCGCCCTGCTCGCCGTCACTACCACAGAAGAAGAAGTCAGCCCCGCCCTGCTCGCCGTCACTACCACAGAAGAAGAAGTCAGCCCCGCCCTGCTCGCCGTCACTACCACAGAAGAAGAAGTCAGCCCCGCCCTGCTCGCCGTCACTACCACAGAAGAAGAAGTCAGCCCCGCCCTGCTCGCCGTCACTACCACAGAAGAAGAAGTCAGCCCCGCCCTGCTCACCGTCACTACCACAGAAGAAGAAGTCAGCCCCGCCCTGCTCACCGTCACTACCACAGAAGAAGAAGTCAGCCCCCGCCCTGCTCGCCGTCACTACCACAGAAGAAGAAGTCAGCCCCGCCCTGCTCGCCGTCACTACCACAGAAGAAGAAGTCAGCCCCGCCCTGCTCGCCGTCACTACCACAGAAGAAGAAGTCAGCCCCCGCCCTGCTCGCCGTCACTACCACAGAAGAAGAAGTCAGCCCCCGCCCTGCTCACCGTCACTACCACAGAAGAAGAAGTCAGCCCCCGCCCTGCTCGCCGTCACTACCACAGAAGAAGAAGTCAGCCCCCGCCGTCACTACCACAGAAGAAGAAGTCAGCCCCGCCCTGCTCGCCGTCACTACCACAGAAGAAGAAGTCAGCCCCCGCCCTGCTCGCCGTCACTACCACAGAAGAAGAAGTCAGCCCCCGCCCTGCTCGCCGTCACTACCACAGAAGAAGAAGTCAGCCCCCGCCCTGCTCGCCGTCACTACCACAGAAGAAGAAGTCCCACACACACACACACACACAGTACCACAGAAGAAGAAGTAACTAACAGGAGGCAGATACGTCTTTCTCTGATGCTCCGAGGTGGATAAAAACAACAGAAGAAGAAGAAGAAGAAGAAGAAGAAGACGACGTTGGGGACTGACCTCCAGGAAGCCCAGTGCATGCTGGGAAAGCAGCGACGATGAAGATCTGCATGAAGAAGAGTCGCCTCGCTGCTCCGCTGACGGACGCCATGTTTGTTCTGATCAAAGGTCACAAAAACACACCAAATACACACAAATACACACAAATACACACAAATACACACAAATACACACTAAATACACACAAATACACACCAAATACACACTAATACACACTAAAACACACCAAATACACACAAATACACACTAATACACACTAAAACACACCAAATACACACAAATACACACTAATACACACTAAAACACACTAAATACACACAAATACACACAAATACACACCAAATACACACATACACACTAAAACACACCAAATACACACAAATACACACTAAAACACACTAAATACACACAAATACACACCAAATACACACAAATACACACCAAATACACACTAATACACACTAAAACACACCAAATACACACTAATACACACTAAAACACACCAAATACACACAAATACACACAAAAACACACAAATACACACTAAAACACACTAAATACACACAAATACACACAAATACACACCAAATACACACTAATACACACTAAAACACACCAAATACACACAAATACACACTAATACACACTAAAACACACTAAATACACACAAATACACACAAATACACACCAAATACACACATACACACTAAAACACACCAAATACACACAAATACACACAAATACACACTAAAACACACTAAATACACACAAATACACACAAATACACACCAAATACACACAAATACACACAAATACACACATACACACTAAAACACACCAAATACACACAAATACACACAAATACACACTAAAACACACCAAATACACACTAATACACACTAATACACACCAAATACACACAAATACACACATACACACTAAAACACACCAAATACACACAAATACACACTAAAACACACCAAATACACACAAATACACACTAATACACACTAAAACACACCAAATACACACAAATACACACTAATACACACTAAAACACACCAAATACACACAAATACACACTAATACACACTAAAACACACCAAATACACACAAATACACACTAAAACACACAAATACACACAAAAACACACAAATACACACAAAAACACACCAAATACACACAAAAACACACCAAATACACACAAATACACACAAATACACACTAAAACACACCAAATACACACAAATACACACAAAAACACACCAAATACACACAAATACACACTAATACACACTAAAACACACCAAATACACACAAATACACACCAAATACACACAAATACACACTAATACACACTAAAACACACCAAATACACACAAATACACACTAATACACACTAAAACACACCAAATACACAATAAAACACACAAATACACATCAAATACACACAAATACACACTAATACACACTAAAACACACCAAATACACACAAATACACACTAATACACACTAAAACACACCAAATACACACAAAAACACACCAAATACACACAAATACACACTAATACACACTAAAACACACCAAATACACACTAAAACACACAAATACACACCAAATACACACAAATACACACTAAAACACACTAAAACACACCAAATACACAATAAAACACACAAATACACATCAAATACACACAAATACACACTAATACACACTAAAACACACCAAATACACACAAATACACACTAATACACACTAAAACACACCAAATACACACAAAAACACACCAAATACACACTAATACACACTAAAACACACCAAATACACACTAAAACACACAAATACACACCAAATACACACAAATACACACTAATACACACAAAAACACACCAAATACACACAAATACACACAAAAACACACTAAAACACACAAAATACACACTAATACACACTAATACACACTAAAACACACCAAATACACACAAATACACACTAATACACACTAAAACACACCAAATACACACAAAAACACACCAAATACACACAAATACACACTAATACACACTAAAACACACCAAATACACACTAAAACACACAAATACACACCAAATACACACTAAAACACACCAAATACACACAAATACACACAAAATACACACTAAAATACACACAAACACACACAAAACACACAAATACACAAACAAATACACAAAAAGACACAAATACACAAAGTATTTTCATTTGTATCTAAATATAATTTATATATTTTTATAATATTTCAGTTTATTTGTTATTTTATAACAAGTTTTGTTAGTTTTAACATTTTTATTTATAATAATTATATTTAATTAATTTAATTATAAAAGGCGTGTTACGTAGCCGCTCGTGTACGGTGGCCGTTGTAGGTCAATTCCAAAAAGCGAAGCTGTGCTTTGGGTTTTTTCGCCCTACGCGCAGACTTCCAGGCAGACACACTGCAGCTAACCGACGAATACTTCTTAAAACTTGATTAACAATTGGTTTAATGTGTAAATTATGAAGTAAAACAACGTTTGTAGTATTATTGGTGAGCCACATTATGTGTAAAAGTGAAATAAAAACTACCTGAAAAACTACAATCCGGGGATATTTACACACGTAAATCAACGGCGGCTCCTGAGGGCCAATATATGCGGACAATGTGAAAGTGAAAAAGGCGAATGGATGACTCAATGCTAGAAGATGTTGTTGTAATATTAACGGTTCCGTTTGATATAAACGGTTTAAAAGAAAGTAACGCTGCTGGTGTCGTTAATGTTAATGATTCACGGCGGATTTAACGTTATGTTAGTATCGAAAACCCCGGAGGAAGCTAACGGCTACGTTGTCTTACGGTAGTTCGGTTTGTTTTTAGCTAAGCTAACGGAGAGCTACCAGGCTAACGGAGAGCTACCAGGCTAACGGAGAGCTAACAGGCTAACGGAGAGCTACCAGGCTAACGGAGAGCTAACGGAGAGCTAACGGAGAGCTAACAGGCTAACGGAGAGCTACCAGGCTAACGGAGAGCTAACAGGCTAACGGAGAGCTACCAGGCTAACGGAGAGCTAACAGGCTAACGTCTCCATGGAAGAAGAGCCGTTAGATCCACAAGATGTCGGTGAGAACACCTTCTCTACCTTCTCTACTTTCTCTACTTTCTCTACCTTCTCTACCTTCTCTACCTTCTCTATCTTCTCTATCTTCTCTACCTTCTCTACCTTCTCTACCTTCTCTGTTTTCCTTTCCTTCCTCCTCCTTTACTTCTTTCTTACCTCCTCTCCTCTTTCTTTCACTTATTTACATTCACTGTGTGTGTGTTTGTATCTGTGTGTGTGTCTATCTGTGTGTGTGTGTGTGTGTGTGTGTGTATCTGTGTGTGTGTCTATCTGTGTGTGTGTCTATCTGTGTGTGTGTGTGTGTGTGTGTGTGTGTGTGTATCTGTCTCTATCTATCTATCTGTGTGCATCTGTCTCTATCTATCTATCTGTGTGCGTGTGTGTGTATCTATCTGTGTGTGTGTGTGTATCTATCTGTTTGTGTGTGTGTATCTATCTGTGTGTGTGTGTGTGTGTATCTATCTCTGTGTGTGTGTGTGTGTGTGTGTGTGTGTGTGTGTGTGTGTGTAATAATAATCTCCAGAGTTTCCTGACTGTGTTCCTCAGAGCGGGCGAAGACCTTCTGGGCCGAGGAGGACGTGGACCAGATCTTCGACGGGATCTTTGACTACCTGGATTACCTGAAGAGAGTCCTGAAGAAGAACGCCGCCACGGATAAAGGTCGGCCATCATTACAGCGCTCTGTTTCCTGTTGTGCTGACGGGACTTCCTGTTGTGCTGACGTGACTTCCTGTTGTGTTGATCAGAGTATGTTCAGGGTCTGAAGCTGCTGGAGGCTCTGAACTCTCCGCTGGCCTCGGCTCAGGACTCCTCGGTGGTCCAGGTGGTCATCGGCGCAGGTAAACGCTCTTATTCTGAAAAACCAGCACACCAGATAATACGATTCTCAATCCCCCTAAAATAATAAACTGCATGTGTCAATATTTCTCATGTAAGCACCTGTGTATGAAGTCTTATTTTGGCGGTGTCTTCCTGTCCAGATGAGTCCCAGCCGGCCTACAGCCCCCCCTCCCCCTTCCCTCCCTCTGGCGAGTCGTCGTGCTCGGCAGCGCCGCCTGCAGGCCGGGACGAGGACCTGCAGCCCCCCCTCACCCCCAACCAGCTGCAGTACCAGCTGCACACCTGCACACAGGTACACACTGGTGCTACACACTGGTGCTACACACTGGTGCTACACACTGGTGCTACACACTGGTGCTACACACTGGTACTACACACTGGTACTACACACTGGTGCTACACACTGGTGCTACACACTGGTACTACACACTGGTGCTACACACTGGTGCTACACACTGGTGCTACACACTGGTGCTACACACTGGTGCTACACACTGGTGCTACACACTGGTACTACACACTGGTGCTACACACTGGTGCTACACACTGGTACTACACACCTGCGCACAGGTACACACTGGTGCTACACACTGGTACTACACACTGGTGCTACACACCTGCACACAGGTACACACTGGTGCTACACACTGGTACTACACACTGGTGCTACACACCTGCACACAGGTACACACTGGTGCTACACACTGGTACTACACACTGGTGCTACACACTGGTACTGCACACTGGTACTGCACACTGGTGCTACACACTGGTGCTACACACTGGTGCTACACACCTGCACACAGGTACACACTGGTACTACACACTGGTACTACACACTGGTGCTACACACTGGTACTACACACTGGTGCTACACACTGGTACTGCACACTGGTACTGCACACTGGTGCTACACACTGGTGCTACACACCTGCACACAGGTACACACTGGTACTACACACTGGTACTACACACTGGTACTACACACTGGTGCTACACACCTGCACACAGGTACACACTGGTACTACACACTGGTGCTACACACTGGTACTACACACTGGTGCTACACACCTGCACACAGGTACACACTGGTACTACACACTGGTGCTACACACTGGTGCTACACACTGGTGCTACACACTGGTACTACACACCTGCACACAGGTACACACTGGTACTACACACCTGCACACAGGTACACACTGGTACTACACACCTGCACACTGGGTACTACACACTGGGTACTACACACCTGCATACAGGTACACACTGGTACTACACACCTGCACACAGGTACACACTGGTACTACACACTGGGTACTACACACTGGTACTACACACTGGTACTACACACCTGCATACAGGTACACACTGGTACTACACACTGGTGCTACACACTGGTACTACACACCTGCACACAGGTACACACTGGTACTACACACAGGTACTACACACTGGTACTACACACTGGTACTACACACTGGTACTACACACATATAACACATATAAAGGTATGAAACTGTCTTCGTCTCTGTCCTCCGTCCCCTTTATGTCACACGGGCTGTTTCCTTGCAGTCGTGCCTGCCCAGTTTACCCAGCATGCCTCACTCCGGCGCCGCGTTCTGGGGCCAGAACCCCCTGAAGGTGCCGCTGCTCTGCGGCTTCAAGCGGCTGAGCGCCGTGCCGCTGATGATGTCATCGGGAGGGGACGAGGACGCGGAGGCGGAGGAGTACGTGGAGGACTGGGACGTCGTCTACAAAACCCCGTGTGGGCTGAGCCTGCGTAACCATGACGACGTGATGCGTTTCCTGTTGGCCACAGAGAGCTACGACGTCATGCAGGTTTGTTGTTGATAAAGTTATTCAAAACGGCGACTCCACCGGCTGTTTCTATCCAAGTCTACGAGAACAGTTAATAATAACCTTTTATTGTGAAAAGACTTTTACTATACTCTAATATTCTGTCTCATATTAGACTCTTTTTCTTCTGAAAATATTAGACTTTTATTGTGAAAGTAAAAAAAATCCTAAAAACCTTCTGACTTCTACAGTGAAAACATTTTTTCTATTAAAAATTTGCCTTTTTTTCCTAATGAATTTGACTGTTATTGTGAAAATATTCAACTTTTTCAAAAAATATTTGACTTTTATTGTGAAATTATTCAAAAAACATTCTAAGCATATTTGACTTTTATTGTGAAAATATTCTAAAAAAATTTCTAAGCACATTTTACTTTCTTGTGAAAATCTAACTTTTTCTAAGCATATTGGACTTTTATTGTGAAAATCTAACTTTCTAAGCATATTTGACTTTTATTGTGAAAATCTAACTTTTTCTAAGCATATTGGACTTTTATTGTGAAACTATTCCAGCCCTGCGTCCTGTCTCTGCAGGTGGACTTCTTCACCTTTAACCCGTGCGTGCGGTTGGACCCCCCCCAGGCGGCGGGCCCCCGGCGGCCCGAGATGGACCTGAGCCGCGGAGTCGAACCCACGCCGGTGCAGCTGTGTCTCGGCGACGGCGGCGCCCGGCCCGCCGACTTCCGCTACAGGAAGGAGCGCTGGCCGCACGGCTGCTTCCTGAGCCGCGGCCCGGCGCTGTTCTCCACCTGCTGCGACTGCAGCGACGGCTGCAGCGACCCGCAGCGCTGCGCCTGCGCCGCCGCCACCACGGGGGGGCGCCGCTACACCCACCACCGGCTGACCGAGCCCGTACCGGCCGGGTGAGACTCAAAAAGTTTTACTCTTATTGTGACAGTTCCAGTGAGCTCTTATTGTGAAGGTGACTGGAAGTGTGTAAAGGTGAACTTTTATTGTGACAGTTCCAGTGAGCTCTTACTGTGAAAGTGACAGGAAGTGTGTAAAGTTGAACTGTTATTGTGACAGTTCCAGTGAGCTCTTATTGTGAAGGTGACTGGAAGTGTGTGTAAAGGTGAACTTTTATTGTCAGTTCCAGTGAGCTCTTACTGTGAAAGTGACAGGAAGTGTGTAAAGTTGAACTTTTATTGTGACAGTTCCAGTGAGCTCTTACTGTGAAAGTGACAGGAAGTGTGTAAAGTTGAACTGTTACTGTGACAGTTCCAGTGAGCTCTTACTGTGAAGGTGACAGGAAGTGTGTAAAGGTGAACTGTTACTGTGACAGTTCCAGTGAGCTCTTACTGTGAAGGTGACAGGAAGTGTGTAAAGGTGAACTGTTACTGTGACAGTTCCAGTGAGCTCTTACTGTGAAGGTGACAGGAAGTGTGCGTCCCCAGGGTGGTGGAGTGCGGCCCGTGGTGCGGCTGCGTGCGGGCGCGCTGTCAGAACCGTCTGGTGCAGCGAGGGATCACCGTTCGACTCCAGGTCTTCCAGACCGCCGCCCGCGGCTGGGGCGTCCGTTGCCGCGACGACCTGGACCTCGGCACCTTCGTGTGCATCTACGCAGGTGAGACGCTGCTGCCGCCGTCGCCATGGATACGTGCTGTTGTTTCCTTCCTTCTTTCCTTATTTTCTTCCTTATTTCCTTCGTTGCTTCCTTATTTCCTTACTTCTTTACTTCCTTCCTTCCTTACTTCCTTCCTTCCTTCCCTAGGTGTGATGCTGCAGCGTGCCCAGAGCTCTTCCTTCCTTCCTTCCTTCCTTCCTTCCTTCCTTCCTTCCTTCCTTCCTTCCTTCCTTCCTTCCTTCCTTCCCTAGGTGTGATGCTGCAGCGTGCCCAGAGCCCGTCCTTCCTTCCTTCCTTCCTTACTTCCTCCCTCCCTAGGTGTGATGCTGCGGCGTGCCCAGAGCCCATCCTTCCTTCCTTCCTTACTTCCTTCCTCCCTCCCTAGGTGTGATGCTGCGGCGGGCCCAGAGCCCATCCTTCCTTCCTTACTTCCTTCCTCCCTCCCTAGGTGTGATGCTGCGGCGGGCCCAGAGCCCATCCTTCCTTCCTTCCTTCCTTACTTCCTTCCTCCCTCCCTAGGTGTGATGCTGCGGCGGGCCCAGAGCCCGCCCTTCCTTCCTTACTTCCTTCCTCCCTCCCTAGGTGTGATGCTGCGGCGGGCCCAGAGCCCATCCTTCCTTCCTTCCTTCCTTACTTCCTTCCTCCCTCCCTAGGTGTGATGCTGCGGCGGGCCCAGAGCCCATCCTTCCTTCCTTCCTTCCTTACTTCCTTCCTCCCTCCCTAGGTGTGATGCTGCGGCGGGCCCAGAGCCCATCCTTCCTTCCTTCCTTCCTTACTTCCTTCCTCCCTCCCTAGGTGTGATGCTGCGGCGGGCCCAGAGCCCATCCTTCCTTCCTTCCTTACTTCCTTCCTCCTTCCCTAGGTGTGATGCTGCGGCGTGCCCAGAGCCCATCCTTCCTTCCTTCCTTACTTCCTTCCTCCCTAGGTGTGATGCTGCGGCGGGCCCAGAGCCCATCCTTCCTTCCTTACTTCCTTCCTCCCTCCCTAGGTGTGATGCTGCGGCGGGCCCAGAGCCCATCCTTCCTTCCTTCCTTCCTTACTTCCTTCCTCCCTCCCTAGGTGTGATGCTGCGGCGGGCCCAGAGCCCATCCTTCCTTCCTTCCTTCCTTACTTCCTTCCTCCCTCCCTAGGTGTGATGCTGCGGCGGGCCCAGAGCCCATCCTTCCTTCCTTACTTCCTTCCTCCCTCCCTCCCTAGGTGTGATGCTGCGGCGGGCCCAGAGCCCATCCTTCCTTCCTTCCTTCCTTACTTCCTTCCTCCCTCCCTAGGTGTGATGCTGCGGCGGGCCCAGAGCCCATCCTTCCTTCCTTACTTCCTTCCTCCCTCCCTCCCTAGGTGTGATGCTGCGGCGGGCCCAGAGCCCATCCTTCCTTCCTTCCTTCCTTACTTCCTTCCTCCCTCCCTAGGTGTGATGCTGCGGCGGGCCCAGAGCCCATCCTTCCTTCCTTCCTTACTTCCTCCCTCCCTCCCTAGGTGTGATGCTGCGGCGGGCCCAGAGCCCATCCTTCCTTCCTTACTTCCTTCCTCCCTCCCTCCCTAGGTGTGATGCTGCGGCGTGCCCAGAGCCCGTCCTTCCTTCCTTCCTTCCTTACTTCCTTCCTCCCTCCCTAGGTGTGATGCTGCGGCGGGCCCAGAGCCCATCCTTCCTTCCTTACTTCCTTCCTCCCTCCCTCCCTAGGTGTGATGCTGCGGCGGGCCCAGAGCCCATCCTTCCTTCCTTACTTCCTTACTTCCTTCCTCCCTCCCTCCCTAGGTGTGATGCTGCGGCGGGCCCAGAGCCCATCCTTCCTTCCTTCCTTCCTTACTTCCTTCCTCCCTCCCTCCCTAGGTGTGATGCTGCGGCGGGCCCAGAGCCCATCCACCGCCCCGGTGCTGAAGCAGGCGCGGGCGGAGCTGCCGTGGGACGACGAGGTGGAGGTGGTGACGGAGTGGCTGGCGCCGCCGGTGCAGGAGGGCCGCGGCGTGGTGCCGGCGGGGGGGGCGCACGTCACCGTCATCCAGAGACACGCCGACAACAACGGAGACAAGGTGAAGTTATTATTAATATTAATAATATTAATGTTATTATTTTATATTATTTCCTTTTTTATTTACTTCCTACTTTCCTTATTTCTTTCTGTGTGTGTGTGTGTGTGTGTGTGTGTGTGTGTGTGTGTGTGTGTGTGTTTCCAGACGGCGTTGCCTGGATCTCCGGAGGCTCCGCCCCCTTCGGCGAGCGGGTCTCCAGCTCCGGCGGAGGAGAAGGTTGCCGTGGCAACAGGCGGTCCCGAGACGGCGGTGAAGACTTTAAAGAGACCGCTGGAGGACGAGGACGACGTTTACTTCCTGGACGCCAGCAAGGAGGGAAACGTCAGCCGCTTCATCAACGTGAGACACCTAATGTACATGGAACTAGTAACTATGGTAACTAGGAACTGTGGTAACTAGGAACTGTGGTAACTAGGAACTGTGGTAACTAGGAACTATGGTAACTAGGAACTGTGGTAACTAGGAACTATGGTAACTGGTAACTATAGCAACTCATAACTATAGTAACTATAGTAACTAGTTACTATAGCAACTAGTAACCATAGTTACTATAGCAACTAGTAACTATAGTAACTCGTAACTATAGTAACTAAAGTACCTTGTAACTAAAGCTGTCAGATGAATGTAGAGGAGTACACACACGCAGACACACACAGATTTTCAGCGTGTGTTGTTGTGCTGTTTGGCGTTTTGGTTCGAGGGGTTGCCGTGACCTTTGACCCCGTGTGCTCCTACAGCACAGCTGCCAGCCCAACCTGTTCCTGCAGAACGTCTTCACCGACACACACGACCCCGGCTTCCCCGTCATCGCCTTCTTCACCAGCAGGTCAGGCACATCGTGTGTGTGTGTGTGTGTGTGTGTGTGTGTGTGTGTGTGTGTGTGTGTGTGTCTCTGTGTGTGTGTGTGTGTGTGTGTCTCTGTGTGTGTCTCTGTGTGTGTGTGTGTGTGTCTCTCTCTCTCTGTGTGTGTGTGTGTGTGTGTCTCTGTGTGTGTGTGTGTGTGTCTCTCTCTCTCTGTGTGTGTGTGTGTGTGTGTGTGTGTGTGTGTGTGTGTGTGTGTCTCTCTCTCTCTCTGTGTGTGTGTGTGTGTGTCTCTGTGTGTGTGTGTGTGTGTGTGTCTCTCTCTCTGTGTGTGTGTGTGTGTGTCTCTGTGTGTGTCTGTGTGTGTGTGTGTGTGTGTGTGTGTGTGTGTGTGTGTGTCTCTCTCTCTGTGTGTGTGTGTGTGTGTGTGTGTGTGTGTGTGTGTGTGTGTGTGTGTGTGTAACCCTCCATGTCTCCTCCATCAGGGCGGTGGCGGCCGGCACCGAGCTGACCTGGAACTACTCCGCCGGCGAGCTGCAGAAACAGGAAGTGGCGTGTCTCTGCGGCAGCGACGGCTGCCTGGGACGGTTCGTCGTCGAGGAGACGCTGTGTAACGCGTGCGAGGTCGAAGGTCAGAGTGACACGCGGTAACGAACCGGAACAGAAATACTTATTTTTATACCAACATGCTGTAAAATAACGGTTGTTTTTCTAAATAAATGAACTCAAATTGGAAAATCAGTTTAAGCTCTTTTTTATTATAATTATTTTATTAGTGGCTTTTATTTTGAAACTCCAGAGGGGTTGGGCAAATACTTCCTGTTATTACTGTTGCTGTGGCTTTTATTTTGAAACTCCAGACCGGTTGGGCAAAGACTTCATTTTATAACTGTTGCTGTGACCTTTATTTTGAAACTCCAGACTGTTTGGGCAAAGACTTCATGTTATTACCGTTGATGTGACTTTTATTGTGAAACTCCAGACTGGTTGGGCAAAAACTTCCTGTTATTACCGTTGCTGTGGCTTTTATTGTGAAACTCCAGACGGGTTCAGCAAAAACCTTCCCCTATTACAGTAGCTGTGGCTTTTATTGTGAAACTCCAGACCGGATCTCCGCTTGTTGTTTATCTCTCGTGCTCCTCCGGACTCACTCACCGACTGTCCTCTGACACTGAGTCCGATTATGAGCGTTCTTCTTCGGGCTTCGTGTGTGCTCCTCCTCGGCCTCCTTTGGTTCTCCCTTTCCCCGTCCGCCTCATGCCGGGTCCGGGTCCGGATCCCGCCTCACGACCAAGTGGCCCAGGTCGCGCGCTTCGTCGCGCACCAGTGTGACTGGGCCTCCATGGCCACCATCTCCACCCACAAGCCGGTGGTGGGACAGCCGTTCTCTAACGCCTTCTCGGTGAGCGACGGGCCGGAGGGCTACGGTACCGGGGTGCCCTACATGTACCTGACCCGCATGGAGATCTCGGTACAGGATCTGGAGGTAACGTAGTCTACGTCACTGTGTGTAGTATTTAAAAGTATCACAAAGTTCCTGTAAAGTGTGTTACTTCATTTTGTTTTACGCTTATAGCGAGTTCGCTGTGTGCAGAAGTCCATTGAAAAAACATACAATTTAGTGCGTGTTCCGTAATACGTTTTAACTGTTTCTACAGGAGCTTACGAGGCTGCACCGTTCAAAACTCCATTGAAAAATCATACAATTTAACGCGGCTGCCTTTAACTCTATATTATCTCACGTGACATCTTTTTCAAAGACTATTACAACTATTATTAGGAAGTTATTAGTGAAAACCTCCCATGATATTTCTATAATATTACTATGGGGTTTAATGTAAAAAAAAAAAAAAATCTCCATTCAAAACTCCTATAGAGATTTATCGTATTTTAAGGAACGTAAACTCCACTAAAAACTACCGGCTTCCATTGTTTTGTTTTATTTTTTCATGTTATTTTTAAAATACAGCTATACAACTTAATTTATAATAACTGTCAACATTTCAGACACTGATATAAAGTGCCATAAACTTACTGAAGACTTGAAATATCTCCGGTGGTAATTCAAGTGTTTTTCTTATGGGAGTTTGGTCTAAAAAACAAAAAGTACCTTTGAAAA
>JABXJD010000400.1:415000-430000 GCA_013375575.1 Percina caprodes | reverse complement strand
TGAAAGGTATTAATATTATATTTTCCTCTTCCTAACCTCCTAACCAGCACAATCCCATAAAAACGCCTCAGAACATGTTCATTTATTCATAAATTAACATTTTACCTGCAGTAACATATTAAATCCTCGAATACTGACTCAAATATCACATTTCTTGCGCTTTTAATATGTGATTTATTTGTTAAAATTGTTAAAATGAATGTGCAAATTAAAAAAAAGTCATGTAGAAGTTAGATTATACTTAATATGTTTATTAAATGCTTTAAAATTACGTTTTAAGGGATGTAGCTTTCACCAATTTCAAAATAAGAGACAAAACAAGGGACTGCCAAACCGAACACCTTTGACTCTATATTTTTTAATGATAAATTAAGGATGAAGTAACGCCATTATATTTTTATTTAAAGGTTTGTGAAGAAAAAACGAAATTACATTCGCAGTTCAGGCTTAAACCTTTATTTTGAAAAACCTAGCGGAAGGTGAATCTCGCTAGCTAACGGCTAGCTTGTTGCTAGTGCCAAACAAACGGCTGGTTAGCATCGTAGGCTATGAGACGACCAACAGCAACGCCGCATTTTTCGACTTCTACGCAAAAAACGTCAATTTAGAAGAAATCCAAGATGGAGACTAACGCACCGAAGCGACGAGATAACAAGAAGTCTCTGCGCGTGAAGGTGATAAGCCTCGGAAATGCGGAGGTCGGGAAGGTGAGTGACAGACCAAACCCCAGAGAGAATTCCGCCGATTTAAGCTCAGATTCTCCGGTTTGTGATGAACCGCGAAAGAAAAATCTTATTTTTAGAGCCAGCTAACTGCATCTCTGTTCAGGACAGTTTCAAGAAAAGATGTTGACTTCATTAATAGACGTTTATTGTACTGTTGTTATCATTTTTGCGATATTATTCGGTCTGATTACTGTTGTACATTCGAACACCAGACTCCATTTACAAATCAATTACTTTTACGCGTCCTCGCTTTTTGCTAATAATTTATACACAGTGCAACAAAAACCAACATGCATTACGGTATATTCCTATGTTCTATTAAAATCGGCGTATAAATTAATTATTTATATTTAATAATTTAAGTCATTATTAGCGTTCCTCCTACTGTCTTGATTCATCATCATAGGCGACACTTGCTAGCGACACACCAAGTGAACCAGATAAAAATGATGATATTGTATTAAAGCGATGTCTGCTCGGTGGATAATAAGCATCCCGAATTAATGAGGAGAACCCAGTTATTCTAAAATAGTCCATAAAGTATGTTTAACTAATCTGCATGTGTTGACATAAGCAACACACTTCTTAAATTGACACCTTATTCTATGGAATTCGGCATTTATCTCATTTTGATCTCTTATGAACATGGATTAAGCTGTCTTCTTCATTCACCTATGTAGTTTGTTTGTATGCCGAATTTACCTAAAATAACATGAGGATTATAAAATAACTCGGAATTATGCTTTTAATACATTTTCGTTTCGCCAATTACAATGTGCCCTTTAATTGGACCAATCTTCACTACAGTTCGGCAAACATCTTACTTGATAAGATGAATAATTAGTTAAAATAATGTGTTTTCTTTGAAGCATCACTCCCGCTGTCTTCATGCAGCATCCACCGTTAAATGGCTCCATTTCTGAATGGAGTCTGGCGTGAGAGATGCTGTAGCTCATTATACCAGAGATAATATGTAATAATGTGTATTTATTGATTTATTTATCCTTTCCAGAGCTGCATTATCAAACGCTACTGTGAGAAGAGGTTTGTTCCCAAGTATTTAGCCACGATCGGCATCGACTACGGTGTCACCAAGTGAGTATACTTCATATGTAATCTATTACTGTGTGTAACGTGTACTTAGAGATGTCATAATAATAATAATAATAATAATGATAATAATGTGTGTGTGTGTGTGTCAGAGTGCAGGTACGCGACCGAGAAATCAAAGTCAACATCTTTGACATGGCCGGTCATCCCTTCTTCTACGAAGTAAGTGTGTGTGTGTGTGTGTGTGTGTGTGTGTGTGTGTGTGTGTGTGTGTGTGTGTGTGTGTGTGTGTGTGTGTGTGTGTGTGTGTGTGTGTGTGTGTGTGTGTGTGTGTGTGTGTGTGTGTGTGTGAGATCCTTTCTTCTGCAACGTAACTTTACATTTATTATATTTTCACACTTTTAAAAATACTTGTTACAGCCAATCAGTGTTTTATTTGTACGTTGGGACACACACACACACACACACACACACTCACATGTGCACATATGTACACACACACTCACATGTGCACATATGTACACACACACTCACATGTGCACATATGTACACACACACTCACATGTGCACATATGTACACACTCACATGTACACACATACACTCACAAACACACACACTCGCATATACACACACACACAGACACACTCACATATACACACACACACACACACACACACACATGTACACACACACACACTCACATGTATACACACACACACACACACACACACGACCCCGCTGCCTCTGAATGAGTTTCTACTTCCTGCTCATGTAAGTCAGGTGATGTGGCTGGTCAGTGTCAGTAGAGCGCTGTGATTGGCTGTGTCCCAGGTGTGTAAGGAGATGTGATTGGCTGTGTCCCAGGTGTGTAAGGAGCTGTGATTGGCTGTGTCCCAGGTGTGTAAGGAGATGTGATTGGCTGTCTCCCAGGTGTGTAAGGAGCTGTGATTGGCTGTGTCCCAGGTGTGTAACGAGCTGTGATTGGCTGTGTCCCAGGTGTGTAAGGAGCTGTGATTGGCTGTGTCCCAGGTGTGTAAGGAGCTGTGATTGGCTGTGTCCCAGGTGCGTAACGAGCTGTGATTGGCTGTGTCCCAGGTGTGTAAGGAGATGTGATTGGCTGTCTCCCAGGTGTGTAAGGAGCTGTGATTGGCTGTGTGTCCCAGGTGCGTAAGGAGCTGTGATTGGCTGTGTCCCAGGTGCGTAAGGAGCTGTGATTGGCTGTGTCCTAGGTGTGTAAGGAGCTGTGATTGGCTGTGTCCCAGGTGTGTAAGGAGCTGTGATTGGCTGTGTCCCAGGTGTGTAAGGAGCTGTGATTGGCTGTGTCCCAGGTGTGTAACGAGCTGTGATTGGCTGTGTCCCAGGTGTGTAAGGAGCTGTGATTGGCTGTGTCCCAGGTGTGTAAGGAGCTGTGATTGGCTGTGTCCCAGGTGCGTAACGAGCTGTGATTGGCTGTGTCCCAGGTGTGTAAGGAGATGTGATTGGCTGTGTCCCAGGTGTGTAAGGAGCTGTGATTGGCTGTGTGTCCCAGGTGCGTAAGGAGCTGTGATTGGCTATGTCCCAGGTGTGTAAGGAGCTGTGATTGGCTGTCTCCCAGGTGCGTAACGAGCTGTGATTGGCTGTGTGTCCCAGGTGCGTAACGAGCTGTGATTGGCTGTGTCCCAGGTGCGTAAGGAGCTGTGATTGGCTGTGTCCCAGGTGCGTAAGGAGATGTGATTGGCTGTGTCCCAGGTGTGTAAGGAGCTGTGATTGGCTGTGTGTCCCAGGTGTGTAAGGAGCTGTGATTGGCTGTCTCCCAGGTGCGTAACGAGCTGTGATTGGCTGTGTCCCAGGTGCGTAACGAGCTGTGATTGGCTGTGTCCCAGGTGTGTAAGGAGCTGTGATTGGCTGTGTCCCAGGTGTGTAACGAGCTGTGATTGGCTGTGTCCCAGGTGTGTAAGGAGCTGTGATTGGCTGTGTCCCAGGTGCGTAACGAGCTGTGATTGGCTGTGTCCCAGGTGTGTAAGGAGATGTGATTGGCTGTGTCCCAGGTGTGTAAGGAGCTGTGATTGGCTGTGTCCCAGGTGTGTAAGGAGATGTGATTGGCTGTCTCCCAGGTGTGTAAGGAGCTGTGATTGGCTGTGTCCCAGGTGCGTAACGAGCTGTGATTGGCTGTGTCCCAGGTGTGTAAGGAGATGTGATTGGCTGTCTCCCAGGTGTGTAAGGAGCTGTGATTGGCTGTGTGTCCCAGGTGCGTAAGGAGCTGTGATTGGCTGTGTCCCAGGTGCGTAAGGAGCTGTGATTGGCTGTGTCCTAGGTGTGTAAGGAGCTGTGATTGGCTGTGTCCCAGGTGTGTAAGGAGCTGTGATTGGCTGTGTCCCAGGTGTGTAAGGAGCTGTGATTGGCTGTGTCCCAGGTGTGTAACGAGCTGTGATTGGCTGTGTCCCAGGTGTGTAAGGAGCTGTGATTGGCTGTGTCCCAGGTGTGTAAGGAGCTGTGATTGGCTGTGTCCCAGGTGCGTAACGAGCTGTGATTGGCTGTGTCCCAGGTGTGTAAGGAGATGTGATTGGCTGTGTCCCAGGTGTGTAAGGAGCTGTGATTGGCTGTGTGTCCCAGGTGCGTAAGGAGCTGTGATTGGCTATGTCCCAGGTGTGTAAGGAGCTGTGATTGGCTGTCTCCCAGGTGCGTAACGAGCTGTGATTGGCTGTGTGTCCCAGGTGCGTAACGAGCTGTGATTGGCTGTGTCCCAGGTGCGTAAGGAGCTGTGATTGGCTGTGTCCCAGGTGCGTAAGGAGATGTGATTGGCTGTGTCCCAGGTGTGTAAGGAGCTGTGATTGGCTGTGTGTCCCAGGTGTGTAAGGAGCTGTGATTGGCTGTCTCCCAGGTGCGTAACGAGCTGTGATTGGCTGTCTCCCAGGTGTGTAAGGAGCTGTGATTGGCTGTCTCCCAGGTGCGTAACGAGCTGTGATTGGCTGTGTCCCAGGTGTGTAAGGAGCTGTGATTGGCTGTGTCCCAGGTGTGTAACGAGCTGTGATTGGCTGTGTCCCAGGTGTGTAAGGAGCTGTGATTGGCTGTGTCCCAGGTGTGTAAGGAGCTGTGATTGGCTGTGTCCCAGGTGCGTAACGAGCTGTGATTGGCTGTGTCCCAGGTGTGTAAGGAGATGTGATTGGCTGTGTCCCAGGTGTGTAAGGAGCTGTGATTGGCTGTGTGTCCCAGGTGCGTAAGGAGCTGTGATTGGCTGTGTCCCAGGTGTGTAAGGAGCTGTGATTGGCTGTCTCCCAGGTGCGTAACGAGCTGTGATTGGCTGTGTGTCCCAGGTGCGTAACGAGCTGTGATTGGCTGTGTCCCAGGTGCGTAAGGAGCTGTGATTGGCTGTGTCCCAGGTGCGTAAGGAGATGTGATTGGCTGTGTCCCAGGTGTGTAAGGAGCTGTGATTGGCTGTGTCCCAGGTGCGTAAGGAGCTGTGATTGGCTGTCTCCCAGGTGCGTAACGAGCTGTGATTGGCTGTCTCCCAGGTGTGTAACGAGCTGTGATTGGCTGTCTCCCAGGTGCGTAACGAGCTGTGATTGGCTGTGTGTCCCAGGTGCGTAACGAGCTGTGATTGGCTGTGTCCCAGGTGCGTAAGGAGCTGTGATTGGCTGTGTCCCAGGTGCGTAAGGAGATGTGATTGGCTGTCTCCCAGGTGCGTAAGGAGCTGTGATTGGCTGTGTCCCAGGTGCGTAAGGAGATGTGATTGGCTGTGTCCCAGGTGTGTAAGGAGCTGTGATTGGCTGTGTCCCAGGTGCGTAAGGAGCTGTGATTGGCTGTGTCCCAGGTGCGTAAGGAGATGTGATTGGCTGTGTCCCAGGTGTGTAAGGAGCTGTGATTGGCTGTGTGTCCCAGGTGTGTAAGGAGCTGTGATTGGCTGTGTGTCCCAGGTGTGTAAGGAGCTGTGATTGGCTGTGTCCCAGGTGCGTAAGGAGCTGTGATTGGCTGTCTCCCAGGTGCGTAACGAGCTGTGATTGGCTGTCTCCCAGGTGCGTAAGGAGCTGTGATTGGCTGTCTCCCAGGTGCGTAACGAGCTGTGATTGGCTGTCTCCCAGGTGTGTAAGGAGCTGTGATTGGCTGTCTCCCAGGTGCGTAACGAGCTGTGATTGGCTGTCTCCCAGGTGTGTAAGGAGCTGTGATTGGCTGTGTCCCAGGTGCGTAAGGAGCTGTGATTGGCTGTGTCCCAGGTGTGTAAGGAGATGTGATTGGCTGTGTCCCAGGTGCGTAAGGAGATGTGATTGGCTGTGTCCCAGGTGTGTAAGGAGCTGTGATTGGCTGTGTGTCCCAGGTGTGTAAGGAGCTGTGATTGGCTGTGTGTCCCAGGTGTGTAAGGAGCTGTGATTGGCTGTGTCCCAGGTGCGTAAGGAGCTGTGATTGGCTGTCTCCCAGGTGTGTAAGGAGCTGTGATTGGCTGTCTCCCAGGTGTGTAACGAGCTGTGATTGGCTGTCTCCCAGGTGTGTAACGAGCTGTGATTGGCTGTCTCCCAGGTGCGTAACGAGTTCTACAAGGACAGCCAGGGCGTGCTGCTGGTGTACGACGTGGGCGTGCGGGAGAGCTTCGACGCCCTGGACACCTGGCTGGGGGAGATGAAGCAGGAGATGGGCTCGCAGGCCAACATGGACAGCATCGTGTTCATCGTCTGCGCCAACAAGGTCACACACACACACACACACACACACACACACAGGGACACACACACAGGGACACACACACACACACAGGGACACACACACACACACACACAGGGACACACACACACACACACACACAGGGACACACACACACACACACAGGGACACACACACACACACACACAGGGACACACACACACAGCGTCACTCACACACACACACACACACACACACACACAAGGACACACACACACACACACAGGGACATATACACACACACACACAGGGACACACACACACACACGGACACACACACACACACACACACAGGAACACACACACACACACACAGGGACACACACACACACACAGGGACACACAGACACACACACACACAGACACACACACACACACAGGGACACACACACAGGGACACACAGACACACACACACACACACAAGGACACACACACACACACACACAGGGACACACACACACACACACACACACACACACACACACACACAGGACACACACACACACAGGGACACACACACAGGACACACACACACACAGGGACACACACACAGGGACACACACACAGGGAGACACACAGACACACACAAGGACACACACACAGGGACACACACACACACACACACAGGGACACACACACACACACACAGGGACACACACACACACAGGACACACACACACAGGGACGCACACACAGGGACACACACACACAGGGACGCACACACAGGGACACACACACACAGGGACACACACACAGGGACACACACACACACAGGGACACACACACACAGAGACACACACACAGGGACACACACACACAGGGACACACACAGGGACACACACACACACAGGGACACACACACAGGGACACACACACACAGGGACACACACAGGGACACACACACACAGGGACACACACAGGGACACACACACACACACGTAGACCCTGCTGTGTGCTCGGCCACCAGGTGGAGACAGAGCACTGGGAGTCTAACCTGTGACATAGTACTGTTGTGTTTCTGTGTGTTATTGTTGTGTTTGATTACTTATTGTATGTGTGTGTGTGTGTGTGTGTGTGTGTGTGTGTGTGTGTGTGCAGGTGGACCTGACGAAGCGGCGCGTGGTGGACGAGGGCGAGGGCCGTCTCTGGGCCGAGTCGCGGCTTTCATTACCGAGACCTCGGCACAGAGCGGCGAGGGCATCAACGAGATGTTTCAGGTACCGCCGCGGACACCCGTGCCGGTACCCGTACCGGTACCCGACTCGATACCCGTGCCGGTACCCGTACCGGTACCCGTACCAGTACCCGTGCCGGTACCCGACTGCACCCGGTACCCGTGCACCGTGCCCGTGCCCGTACCCGTGCTGGTACCCCCGGCACCCGTACCCGGTACCCCCGTAGTACCCTGCCGGTACCCGTGCTCGATACCCGTACCGGCACCCGTACCGGTACCCGTACCCCCGGTACCCGTCCCGGTACCCGTACCAGTACCCGTACCCCTTACCCGTGCCGGTACCCCTTACATATGGGGCCGGATCTCGGTCTGTGTATGTGTGTGTGTCTGTGTGTGTGTGTGTGTGTGTGTGTGTGTGTGTGTGTGTGTGTGTGTGTGTGTCTGCACTTTTTTCTTAAAATATATTTCAACTGTTCTGTAAAAGAGTTTTTTTGTGGTATTAGTACTTTTACTGCAAATACTGAAGAAAAACTTGTGTTTGTGTGTGCGTGTGTGTGTCTGTGTGTGTGTGTGTGTGTGTGTGTCTGTGTGTGTGTGTGTGTGTGTGTGTGTGTCTCTGTGTGTGTGTCTCTTTGTCTCTCTGTGTGTGTGTGTGTCCTTGTGTGTGTCTGTGTGTGTGTGTGTGTGTCTGTGTGTGTGTGTGTGTGTCTCTGTGTGTGTGTGTGTCTCTGTGTGTGTGTGTGTGTCTCTTTGTCTCTCTGTGTGTGTGTGTGTCCTTGTGTGTGTGTGTGTCTCTGTGTGTGTGTGTGTGTGTCTCTGTGTGTGTGTGTGTGTGTGTGTGTGTGTGTGTGTGTGTGTGTGTGTGTGTGTCTCTGTGTGTGTGTGTGTGTGTGTGTGTGTGTGTGTGTGTGTCTCTGTGTGTGTGTGTGTGTGTGTGTGTGTGTGTGTGTGTGTGTGTGTGTGTGTGTGTCTCTGTGTGTGTGTGTGTGTGTGTGTGTCTCTGTGTGTGTGTGTGTGTGTGTGTGTGTGTGTCTCTGTGTGTGTGTGTGTGTGTCTCTGTGTGTGTGTGTGTGTGTGTAGTCCTTCTTCTCCTCCATCACTGACATGTGTGAGAACGGGGGGAAGCGTCCGGCGGCCGAGGTCAGCGTCGGCTTCACCAAGGAGCAGGCGGACACCATCCGCCGCATCCGCAGCAGCAAGGACTCATGGGACATGCTCGGCGTCAAGCCGAGCGCCACGCGGTGAGGGAGGGGGAGGGAGGGAGGGAAGGAAGGAGGGAGGGAGGGAGGAAGGAAGGAGGGAGGGAAGGGAAGGGAAGGGAAGGGAAGGGAAGGGAAGGGAAGGGAAGGGAAGGAAAGGAAGGAAGGAAGGAGGGAGGGAGGGAGGGAGGGAGGGAGGGAGGGAGGGAGGGAGGGAGGGAGGGCGGAGAGGGAGGAAGGAAGGAAGGAAGGAAGGAAGGAAGGAAGGAAGGAAGGAGGGAGGGAGGGAGGGAAGGAAGGGAGGGCGGTAGGGAGGGAAGGAAGGAAGGAAGGAAAGGAAGGGGAGGGAGGGAGGAGGGAAGGGAAGGAAGGGAGGGAAGGAGGGAGGGAGGGAGGGAAGGAATGATGGAAAGGGAGGGAAGGAGTACGGAACAAAGGTAGGAAGGAAGGACTGCATAGGAAAGTAAAGGAGGGAAGGAAAGAAGGATGGAAAGTAAATTAATAATAAATAAGGTGAAACAGGGACAATATTGTATAATATTATATATATTTTATAGATTATATAGTATCATATTATACAGTATTTTATATATAATATATTATATGTTATATATAATATAATATATTATATAATAATGAATTATATATTATTATTATATATTATATAATATTGTATATATTTGAATGTCTAACGTTGGTTCCCGCCTGCTCGTTTCCAGGGAGGAAGTGAACAAGGCGTACAGGAAGTTGGCCGTCTTGCTGCACCCGGACAAATGCGTTGCCCCCGGCAGCGAAGACGCCTTCAAGGCCGTGGTGAACGCCCGCACCTCGCTGCTGAAGAACATCAAATAACACCTGAACCGGCCAATCACACGCAGACGCACCTCAACCGGCCAATCACACGCAGACGCGCCTCAACCGGCCAATCACACGCTCTGGAAACCGACCAATCACACGCAGACGCACCTGAACTGGCCAATCCCACGCTCTGGAAACCGACCAGAATAAGCCCCGCCCACAACCTTCTAGAACCTGAGTATGAGAAAGCTGATAGGCCGACAGTATCCTGCTGCTGCGTCCCGTCGTCCTCCGCCATCCCACTCAGACCTCGGGTATCGGGGTCCTCGGTAGCGGGGTCCTCGGTAGCGGGGTCCTCGGAGTCCTCGGGTAGCGGGGTCCTCGGTAGCGGGGTCCTCGGAGTCCTCGGTAGCGGGGTCCTCGGAGTCCTCGGTAGCGGGGTCCTCGGGTAGCGGGGTCCTCGGTAGCGGGGTCCTCGGGTATCGGGGTCCTCGGGTAGCGGGGTCCTCGGGTAGCGGGGTCCTCGGTAGCAGGGTCCTCGGGGTCCTTGGGTAGCGGGGTCCTCGGGTAGCGGGGTCCTCGGTAGCGGGGTCCTCGGTAGCGGGGTCCTCGGGGTCCTTGGGTAGCGGGGTCCTCGGGTATCTGGGTCCTCGGTAGCGGGGTCCTCGGTAGCGGGGTCCTCGGAGTCCTCAGGTATCGGGGTCCTCGGGTATCGGGGTCCTCGGTAGCGGGGTCCTTGGTAGCGGGGTCCTCGGGTATCGGGGTCCTCGGTATCGGGGTCCTCGGTAGCGGGGTCCTCGGAGTCCTCAGGTATCGGGGTCCTCGGGTAGCGGGGTCCTCGGTAGCGGGGTCCTCGGGTATCGGGGTCCTCGGGTATCGGGGTCCTCGGGTAGCGGGGTCCTCGGTAGCGGGGTCCTTGGTAGCGGGGTCCTCGGGTATCGGGGTCCTCGGTAGCGGGGTCCTCGGAGTCCTTGTTGCGTGTCCACAGGGGTCGACCGAGTTACGAGCTCGGAGATCCGAGAAAAGGGGGCGTGTTGCTAGGCAACGTCTGACTTTCTAGTCGTAACTCCAACTCAGATAAATAATAGAACGCGATATTAGCCCCGCCCACAAGGTCAAGGTCTTGTTGCCATGGTTATTTATTTAGACTCACACACACACACACACACACGGCCAGTTCAACGTCTTCACCGTCCGGTCGAAGGTCAAAGGTCGGCGTCCAGCGTGATTGGGAGGTTCTCCATTCATAAAACCTGGTTGCCATATCAACAGACAGTGTGATGTCATCAGGTGCATGTTTCCTGTTGACATTGAACTTTTTTACCGTCATGTGGCCAAATCTACCAATCGGCTGCGACAGGCCGCCGCCCACTGGCTCCTGATTGGCCGACAGCACCAGTCAGGTGTTCTAGTCGTAGTTCAGTGACGTGACAGCATGATTATTATTATTATTAATATTATTATTAATATTATTAATATTATTATTAATATTATTATTATTATTTATATTTTTACATATATGTATAAAGTCTGATCCTCTAAAGGCTGGAGTCGCTCCTTCTTTGTGTGTGTGTGTGTGTGTGTGTGTGTGTGTGTGTGTGTGTGTGTGTGTGTGTGTGTGTGTGTGTGTGTGTCTCCCTCTGCGGGTGTGTGTGTCTCCTCTGCGGGTGTGTGTGTCTCCCTCTGCGGGTGTGTGTGTCTCCCTCTGCGGGTGTGTGTGTCTCCCTCTGCGGGTGTGTGTGTCTCTCTCTGTGTGTGTGTGTGTGTGTGTGTGTGTGTGTGTGTGTGTGTGTGTGTGTGTGTGTGTGTGTGTGTGTGTGTGTGTGTGAGGACATGCTCTGAGGTCAAGGTTGCTAACGTCGTCCCCGTGAAGTCTGGCTTCACGAGGACCAATCAAATCGATTCACCTCCAGATCACATGACCCGACACTGATAGTTTATTATATTTCTGTTATTGTCTCGTGTGAACGTCTCGCTGTGAGAACGGGGCTGCGTTCTGCATGACCTTTGACCCCCCAGGTCCAAGCCTAGCTGTGAATAATTAGCCTAGCGGGGCGTGCTAACCGTCTGTTATCTGAGGCTAAAGCTCACGTCTAGTAGGTCAGACCTTTTGGTTATGGACCAATCAAAACCTTTCTATTTCTCACAGGAAACAACATAAAAACTGCAGTCCAAACGTCATCGATGAATTGGTAGAAAATAAATCAATCCAGATTTTTAAAATTGTTGACTTGTGTTTTATGGTAACTTCTGGGTTATTTTGGAGCACCTGAACGCACCATCGGATTCGGCATTGGTGAAGTTTTTGGGTCGTGGAGTTTTGGGGGAGATTCGGACTCCAGAGTGTCCCTGAAGTACGCACCTCTCCGCCGAGCGCCACTGAGCTGGGCGGCGGCAGTCGGGCTTGTCAGACACTGTTGAAAGGACGCAGAGGACCGGCAGAAGGATGGACGTGCACGGGACCACCGCCGATACCGAGACCCGGTCCGGGTCCGGGTCTGATGAGCTCATCTTCTTTGTAAACGGGAAGAAGGTACAGATATCTCGTATTTAACTTAAATAAGCGAGTTTTTAGACTGAGTTCTGTGCGCGACTGCAACGTCCCAGTGACGTTCACGTGCATCTGCGCTGTTTTATGCGGACTTTACGTGGACTTTGCGCCGCAGAGTTTTTACTCTCTAAAGCATTATTAAATTAATTTAAATTAATTTAATTTGACAGCGACTATTTTGTGCTTTATGATGTTTTTGCCTTCTAAAATACGTAATTACAATAAAATTACGTATAACAGTTTGTTATGTATGTTTCTATAACTTTGGTCCGGATAGAAAATGATGTGATATGTAATTATTATGATTATAATTGGTATATAACGTCATTAAAACATAATGACTCATCATCATTGGTTATTACAGATTTAAAATATTTAATTTTAACTTCCTTTTTTTGTGCTGCAGATTATTGAAAAAAACGCAGATCCCGAAATGACGCTGCTGACGTACCTGAGGAGGAAATGTAGGCACACACACACACACACACACACAGACACACACACACACACACACACACACACACACAAAGACACACACAGATACACACATAATATTATTATTACATTATCGCGTGCAGAGCTGTTGTACTTTGTTCTTGTTTTGGTTGCGACATCATCGCCAGATTTCCTGTTTCACAGCTCCATAAAACTTTCACTTCTTAAATATAATATTATTATTAGACACACACACACACACACACACGGCTCCGAGTTCAGTGACCGTCTCTGAGATTACGGCTGGTCAAAGTCAACATTATGTGATGGTTCCCTACAGAGATAGACCTCTTAGCATGTAAATAAATGCTGCTCTATACACGCTAAAAGTAGTGATTATTTACATGGAGTCTGGTGGAGATATGCTGCTCTATACACACTAAAAGTAGTGATTATTTACATGGAGTCTGGTGGAGATATGCTGCTCTATACACACTAAAAGTAGTGATTATTTACATGGAGTCTGGTGGAGATATGCTGCTCTATACACACTAAAAGTAGTGATTATTTACATGGAGTCTGGTGGAGATATGCTGCTCTATACACACTAAAAGTAGTGATTATTAACATGGAGTCTGGTGGAGATATGCTGCTCTATACACACTAAAAGTAGTGATTATTTACATGGAGTCTGGTGGAGATATGCTGCTCTATACACGCTTAAAGTAGTGATTATTTACATGGAGTCTGGTGGAGATATGCTGCTCTATACACGCTAAAAGTAGTGATTATTTACATGGAGTCTGGTGGAGATATGCTGCTCTATACACGCTAAAAGTAGTGATTATTTACATGGAGTCTGGTGGAGATATGCTTCTCTATACACGCTAAAAGTAGTGATTATTAACATGGAGTCTGGTGGAGATATGCTGCTCTATACACGCTAAAAGTAGTGATTATTTACATGGAGTCTGGTGGAGATATGCTTCTCTATACACGCTAAAAGTAGTGATTATTTACATGGAGTCTGGTGGAGATATGCTGCTCTATACACGCTAAAAGTAGTGATTATTTACATGGAGTCTGGTGGAGATATGCTGCTCTATACACGCTAAAAGTAGTGATTATTTACATGGAGTCTGGTGGAGATATGCTGCTCTATACACGCTAAAAGTAGTGATTATTTACATGGAGTCTGGTGGGTTTTACATTATTGTTGACTCATTTACAACACAGTTTTAAAAGTCTGGAGGTCAGCGAGTGTTTCTGAGAGCGTGACGACTCTGAAGGTGAAAATGCATCACTGTCAATGATTGTGTGTGTGTGTGTGTGTGTGTGTGTGTGTGTGTGTGTGTGTGTGTGTGTGTGTGTGTGTGTGTGTGTGTGTGTGTGTTCAGTGGGTCTAACAGGAACTAAACTGGGTTGTGCTGAAGGAGGATGTGGAGCCTGCACCGTCATGCTGTCCAGATACCACACACACACTCAGCAACTGCTGTATCCTTGACAACCAAGTGTGTGTGCGCGTGTGTGTGTGTGTGTGTGTGTGTGTGTGTGTGATAACTGGCCTTTAACTCACTGTTCAGTCACTACGCCGTCAACGCCTGCCTCGCCCCCCTCTGCTCCCTACACCTGGTTGCCGTGACGACCGTGGAAGGCATCGGCAGCGTGGCGAGAAAACTACATCCTGTACAGGTGTGTGTGTGTGTGTGTGTGTGTGTGTGTGTGTGTGTGTGTGTGTGTGTGTGTCTGCTTCTGTGTGTGTGTCTGTGTGTGTGTGTGTGTGTGTGTCTCTGCGTGTATGTGTGTGTGTGTGTGTGTGTGTGTGTGTCTCTGCATATGTGTGTGTGTGTGTGTGTGTCTCTGCGTGTATGTGTGTGTGTGTGTGTGTGTGTCTCTGCGTATGTGTGTGTGTGTGTGTGTGTCTGCTTGTGTGTGTCTCTGCATGTATGTGCGTGCGTGTTGCCCCAAAACTCTCAACCAATCAGAGCGGATTTCATCTCCATCCACTCCCATTGCATTGTGTGGAAAGCTCCGTCATTCAGAACCATGACATCAGAGTCTGTGAGCCAATCAGCACGCAGCCTGCTGCTCCCCTGTCCACCCTTCTGATTGGTCGTGTGTGTGTGGTCTCCAGGAGCGCCTGGCCCGGTCTCACGGCTCCCAGTGTGGCTTCTGCACCCCCGGCATCGTCATGTCCATGTACGCTCTGCTGAGGACCAGCGCCACGCCCAACATGGCCGCCGTGGAGGAAGCCTTCCACGGTAACGCCCGCCATCGCGGCTGTAGTCATGGGACTCTGGAAGGACTACAGAAATATATATATATATATATATATATATATATATATATATATATATATATATATATATATATATATATATATATATATATAAAA
>JABXJD010000400.1:410000-412500 GCA_013375575.1 Percina caprodes | reverse complement strand
GCTGGTTCGCCGGCCTGCAGATCCGTAACGTAGCGGTGAGTCTCGTGGGTAGTTCAGGGGCCCTGGGAGAACAGAGCGCTCCCAGGGCCAACGTAGCGGTGAGTCTCGCGGGTAGTTCAGGGGCCCTGGGAGAACAGAGCGCTCCCAGGGCCAACGTAGCAGAGTCTCGTGGGTGGTTCAGGGACCCTGGGAGAACAGAGCGCTCCCAGGGCCAACGTAGCGGTGAGTCTCGCGGGTAGTTCAGGGGCCCTGGGAGAACAGAGCGCTCCCAGGGCCAACGTAGCGGAGTCTCGTGGGTAGTTCAGGGGCCCTGGGAGAACAGAGCGCTCCCAGGGCCAACGTAGCGGTGAGTCTCGCGGGTAGTTCAGGGGCCCTGGGAGAACAGAGCACTCCCAGGGCCAACGTAGCGGTGAGTCTCGTGGGTAGTTCAGGGACCCTGGGAGAACAGAGTTTTCTATACTATATCTATATAATAATAATGTGTTTTCAGGCCGTTGGGGGGAACATCATGACGGCCAGCCCCATATCAGACCTCAACCCTGTGTTCATGGCAGCGAACTGCAGACTCACACTGATGGACAAAGGTAACACACACACACACACACACATACACACACACAGACACACACACACTATTCTTTGTAGAATAGCATGAAGTCATTATCAGGGTCACGGTGTGTTTACCTGGTCAATCATTGCAGGGATGTGACCTGTACTAACTGCTGAGTCACTGTTTCTGCCTGTAACTCATTATATAACTTATATAACTTATAAGTTATATAAGTTATATAAGTTATATAAGTGTGTGTTGCAGCTTGTGAAAATCATAAAAAACAACACTTAAGCAAGAATTAAGCTGCCATGTCACAGACTCCATGTTAATAATCACTACTTTTAGTGTGTATAGAGCAGCATATCTCCACCAGACTCCATGTAAATAATCACTACTTTTAGCGTGTATAGAGCAGCATATCTCCACCAGACTCCATGTAAATAATCACTACTTTTAGTGTGTATAGAGCAGCATATCTCCACCAGACTCCATGTAAATAATCACTACTTTTAGCGTGTATAGAGCAGCATATCTCCACCAGACTCCATGTAAATAATCACTACTTTTAGCGTGTATAGAGCAGCATATCTCCACCAGACTCCATGTAAATAATCACTACTTTTAGCGTGTGTAGAGCAGCATATCTCCACCAGACTCCATGTAAATAATCACTACTTTTAGCGTGTATAGAGCAGCTTTTTGTGTGTGTGTGTGTGTGTGTGTGTGTGTGTGACCTCTGACCTTTGCTCTCTGCGTGCCAGATGGCAGCCGTGTGATTCGTATGGACGACGGTTTCTTCAGCGGCTACAGGAAGACGAGTGTGCGTCCGCAGGAGGTGCTGCTGTCCATCGAGATCCCGTACAGCAAGAAGGTAGCGCTTAGACATCTGGATATTACCATTAAATATTACGACTTTTTTATTTGAAATATTACGACTTTTTTATTTGAAATATTACGATTTTTTTCTTGAAATTTTACGACTTTATTAAAATATTTTTTTTATTTTTTAATGTGGATATTAAGATATAAAAACAAACAATAGTATTTAAAATTGTTGTGTTGAGTTCTTAAAGCGAGAACAGAGAATTACTTATTTAATTATTTGATTATTTATTTATTTATTTATTTGATTATTTGATTATTTGATTTTCCGTCTTCAGACTCAGTTCGTCTCCGCCTTCAAACAGTCGCCTCGCCGGGAGGATGACATCAGCACCGTCACCGCGGCGATGAGCGTCACCTTCACCCCGGGAACCGCCGTCGTGGAGGACGTGAGGCTGAGCTACGGCGGCATGGCGCCCGTCACCGCGCTGGCGAGGAACACAGCCGCCAGGCTGCTGGGACGGTAAGAAGAGGGGGGGAGGGGGTGAGGGCGAGAGAACGAGAGAGCGAGGGAACAAGAGATCAAGGGGCGAGAGAACGAGGGAGCGAGGGAACAAGAGATCAAGGGGCGAGAGAACGAGGGAGCGAGGGAACAAGAGATCAAGGGGCGAGAGAACGAGGGAGCGAGGGAACAAGAGATCAAGGGGCGAGAGAACGAGGGAGCGAGGGAACAAGAGATCAAGGGGCGAGAGAACGAGGGAGCGAGGGAACAAGAGATCAAGGGGCGAGAGAACGAGGAGCGAGGAACAAGAGATCAAGGGGCGAGAGAACGAGGGAGCGAGGGAACAAGAGATCAAGGGGCGAGAGAACGAGGGAGCGAGGGAACAAGAGATCAAGGGGGCGAGAGAACGAGACAGCAAGGGAACAAGAGATCAAGGGGGCGAGAGAACAAGGGGCGAGGGAACAAGAGAATGAGAGAACAAGAGAACAAGGGGGCGAGAGAACGAGACAGCAAGGGAACAAGAGAACAAGGGGCGAGAGAACGAGAGAGCGAGGGAACAAGAGAGCGAGAAAGCTAAAGAACGAGGGGGCAAGAGGAGAACAAGAGATCAAGGGGGCGAGAGA
>JABXJD010000400.1:395000-397500 GCA_013375575.1 Percina caprodes | reverse complement strand
CGTACTTCCCGTCGCGGTCGCAGCCCTCGCCCCACGACACGATGCCGATCTGGTACCAGCGGTTCTCTGCCGGGTACTGGACACACACAAGACCCACGTTAACACGCCGCCCCTGAACCTAGCACGGCCCTGCGTTCTCATGGGACAGCATTATGGGATGGATTTATAGGGGGGTCCAACCGTGGCAAATTGGTCAAAACACGCAGAAAATTACATAAAAACTGACAAGAAAATGACTGAAAAAAAGACAAAACTGACAAAAAAATTACAAAAAAAGACTGAAAACTGACAAAAAAATGACTGAAAACTGACAAAATATTACAAAGAAAATGACAAAAATTTGACAAAAATGACAACTTGATTGAAAACAGACTGAAAGCTGACATGAACACACGGAGAACTAGGGTCCAGGTTGATAAAGGTCTCTGATTTGTTTCCATAGTAACAATAAAACTACACGTAGATATGTTTTTGGGTGTCACCTTCATCACGAACGGTCCGCCGCTGTCTCCCTCGCAGGCGTCTCCGCGTTGGGCGTCCTCGGGTTTATAACCTGCAACACACACACACACACACACACACACACAACACACACAGACACACACAACACACACACGCTGTAAGTTCAACACAGTCTCACTGACTTCCTTTGGGGTATAAACGCTGAAAATGACTGAAAACACGCAAAAAAATGACAAAAAAAAGTGTGCGTTACCGGCGCAGAACATGTTGTCCGTGGTCTTGACGGCGGTGGAGCTGCGGCACACGTCCGGCTCTACGATCGGGAGGTGGATCTGCTGCAGGGCTTTGGGAAGGTTTCGGGCCGAGGGGTTCCAGGTCTCCTTCAGGTTCCCCCAGCCCGTCACCCGGCCTTTATACCCCGCCGTCATCAGGCTGGGAGAAACAGGGGGAGGAACAGTCAGAGAAACAGTCGGAGGAACAGTCGGAAGAACAGTCGGAGGAACAGTCGGGAGAACAGTCGGAAGAACAGTCGGAAGAACAGTCGGAGGAACAGTCGGAGGAACAGTCAGAGAAACAGGCGGAGGAACAGCCAGAGGAACAGGCGGAGGAAGAGTCAGAGAAACAGGCGGAGGAACAGTCAGAGGAACAGGCGGAGGAACAGCCAGAGGAACAGGCAGAGGAAGAGTCAGAGAAACAGGCGGAGGAACAGTCAGCGGAACAGTCAAAGGAACAGGCGGAGGAACAGCCAGAGGAACAGGCGGAGGAAGAGTCAGAGAAACAGGCGGAGGAACAGTCAGAGGAACAGGCGGAGGAACAGCCAGAGGAACAGGCGGAGGAACAGTCAGCGGAACAGGCGGAGGAACAGTCAGAGGAACAGTCAAAGGAACAGGCGGAGGAAAAGTAAGAGAAACAGTCAGAGGAACAGGCAGAGGAAGAGTCAGAGAAACAGGCAGAGGAACAGGCGGAGGAACATTAAGAGAAACAGGCGGAGGAACAGGCGGAGGAAGAGTCAGAGAAACAGGCGGAGGAACAGTCAGAGGAACAGGCGGAGGAACAGCCGGAGGAACAGGCGGAGGAAGAGTCAGAGAAACAGGCGGAGGAACAGTCAGCGGAACAGGCGGAGGAACAGTCAGAGGAACAGTCAAAGGAACAGGCGGAGGAAAAGTAAGAGAAACAGTCAGAGGAACAGGCGGAGAAACAATCAGAAGACCCGTAAAGTGCTAGTTTCTTTTGTTAGCAAGAAACCTTCACACAATGCAAGTCAATGGAGAGCAGCAAGATGTCTGCCCCCCCCCCCCATGACTAAACTGACAAAAAAGTACAAAAAATAAAAAAAAACTGACAACAGAAACCGTCTGGGGTACGGCCCCCGGTGGGCGTGGCTATGCCTCGGCGGGGGCACTTACGTGTTGGCGACCTTCTTGCTGGGCAGGCAGATCGGGTGGATGCGGTCGGTGAACTCCACCGGCCGGCGCAGGTGCAGCAGCGCGATGTCGCGGTTCAGGTTCTCCTTCCAGTTGTACTTCGGGTGGACGATGATCTCGCTGATCGCCACGATCTTCTCCTGGCCGCGCTCAAACCTGCGTCAGAGAGCAGGGGGAATGAGAGGAAGGAATGAGAGGGGGAAACACCAGAGCAGGGGGAATGAGAGGGGGGATGCCAGAGCAGGGGGAATGAGGGGGGAAACACCAGAGCAGGGGGAATGAGAGGGGGGACGCCAGAGCAGGGGGAATGAGGGGGAAACACCAGAGCAGGGGAATGAGGGGGAAACACCAGAGCAGGGGAATGAGAGGAAACACCAGAGCAGGGGAATGAGAGGGGACGCCACGGCAGGGGGAGCAGTCTAGCGAGCGTTGCCGTGCCGACAGGAAGTCTTACGTGGCGCGGTCGTGCTTCCCCAGGCGGACCAGGATGTCGTTGGCGGTGAAGTTCTTGTTCCAGGGCGGGTACAGGATGCAGTGGGCGGCGGTGAGGATCCACTGGTCGCTGATCAGACTCGCGCCGCACAGCAGCTCCTGGGGGCTCCGCTTGTACAGCA
>JABXJD010000400.1:385000-387500 GCA_013375575.1 Percina caprodes | reverse complement strand
TTTGTTTCTGAAAGCATTGAATAAAATAAAAATAACAATTGACGCCTGCGCAGTACGCCCGCATTGACACCCGTCCAGCCCAACAGGCGGCGGTAATGCGCCTGCGCCTTAACGCCCCCTTCAAAAAAAAAAGAAGAAGGAGGAAGACAGTGTTGCTAACAATGGCTGCTAAAGCGGAGCTCCGGATGGACCAGCTCCCTTCAGACCCGCTCCTTCACCTCTTATCCTTCCTGGGTTTCAGAGACCTGATCCAGTAAGTCTCCGGTGCCGATGCCCGGTCACCTAGCAACACATCGCGGACCGGAACCGTACAAAACCCGTTTGTTTTTAACAACCACAGAGCCGGAGCCGCTCGTTAGCCTAGCCTAGCCTAGCCTAGCCTAGCCTAGCATGTAGGGTAGCTAGTAGTTAATTCTTGCTTATTTGTAATACAGACTGATGGAGAACTATTTAATCGGTTGAGTCTAGAAGGTGTTGCTTAAATAAGACTCAACGAGTAGCTGTCATGTAGCACAAAGCTAACGTGGCTACTTCTATAAGATAAACACACTGTGTTCGGTTAGCCGCATGCTAACAGCTGCTAACGTGTTTGTTTACGTTTGTTCTGAGTGAACGAGAGACCTCACAACACCACGAGCCCCCGCTGATTAGATATCACCACGAGCCCCCCCCCCGCTGATTAGATATCACCACGAGCCCCCCCCTCCCGATTACTGACATTAAGTTTTTTGAAATGTTAAAATATGCACATTTCTATTCTCCTTTCCTCCTTTCCTTTCCTCATTTCCTTTCCTCCTTTCCTCTCTGTTTCTAGTCTTATTTTCCTGTCCTTTTACTCTTTTCTTTAACCCACGGTGTGTGTCCTCTGTCCCACTGTCTGTCCCATCTAACCCACGGTGTGTCCTCTATCTCCTGTCTGTCCCATCTAACCCACGGTGTCCTCTATCTCCTGTCTGTCCCATCTAACCCACGGTGTGTGTCCTCTGTCCCACTGTCTGTCCCATCTAACCCACGGTGTGTGTCCTCTATCTCCTGTCTGTCCCATCTAACCCACGGTGTGTGTCCTCTGTCCACTGTCTGTCCCATCTAACCCACGGTGTGTGTCCTCTATCTCCTGTCTGTCCCATCTAACCCATGGTGTGTCCTCTATCTCCTGTCTGTCCCATCTAACCCACGGTGTGTGTCCTCTGTCCCACTGTCTGTCCCATCTAACCCACGGTGTGTGTCCTCTATCTCCTGTCTGTCCCATCTAACCCACGGTGTGTGTCCTCTGTCCCACTGTCTGTCCCATCTAACCCACGGTGTGTGTCCTCTATCTCCTGTCTGTCCCATCTAACCCATGGTGTGTCCTCTATCTCCTGTCTGTCCCATCTAACCCACGGTGGTGTCTCCTGTCTGTCCCATCTAACCCACGGTGGTGTCTCCTGTCTGTCCCATCTAACCCACGGTGTGTGTCCTCTATCTCCTGTCTGTCCCATCTAACCCACGGTGTGTCCTCTATCTTCTGTCTGTCCCATCTAACCCACGGTGTGTGTCATCAGTCTCCTGTCTGTCCCATCTAACCCACGGTGTGTGTCCTCTGTCCCTCTGTCTGTCCCATCTAACCCACGGTGTGTCCTCTGTCCCCTGCAGCTGCAGCTACGTGTCCCGGAGGCTGAGCGAGTTGTCCAGACACAACTCTCTGTGGAAGTGTCTCTGCTCCAAACACTGGCTGCTGACCGAGTGAGTAGAGCTTCTAGATCCTCCTGTCCTCGGGGACAGGACACCAGGACCTGTAGGGACAAAACAACACATTTGAGGACGTCATTCTCTCTCTCTCTCTCTCCCTCCCCCAGTGTGGAGCGTGTGCAGAGTGGGGGGTCCTGGTACTCTCTGTTCCGAGACTACTACCGGGACCTGGGCCGGTACATCCAGTTCTACCCAGGTCTGAAGAAGTCCTGGGACCAGCTCAAAGACTTCCTGCGGCTACGCTGTCCACGCATGATCGCATCACTCAAAGGTCACACACACACACACACACACACACACACACACACACACACACACACACACACACACACACACACACAGACACACACACACACACACATGGATACTTGTCTGTGTTGAAGAGTGCATGTGCTGAGGTGCGTTTGTTTTGCCCTGCAGAGGGCGCCACAGAGGTGGAGCTTAACGACATTGAGACCCAGATCGGCTGCAGGCTGCCGGACGATTACCGCTGCTCCTACCGCATCCACAACGGACAGAAGCTGGTCATCCCCGGGTCTGTCTGCCTGTCTGTCTGCCTGTCTGTCTGTCTGCCTGCCTGTCTGTCTGTCTGTCTGTCTGTCTGTCTGCCTGTCTGCCTGTCTGCCTGCCTGCCTGTCTGTCTGTCTGTCTGTCTGTCTGCCTGTCTGCCTGCCTGTCTGTCTGCCTGTCTGTCTGTCTGCCTGTCTGCCTGTCTGCCTGTCTGTCTGTCTGTCTGTCTGTCTGTCTGCCTGTCCTGTCTGTCTGCCTGTCT
>JABXJD010000400.1:377500-380000 GCA_013375575.1 Percina caprodes | reverse complement strand
TCTCCACATGTAAATCTGTAAACTGTTTATTTCAACCAACACTAGAGTTGTGATGGTTGGAAAAGAGGAAAGACGACCCAAAAACGGCTTTTAATAGTTTTTAGTTTCTGTCCACTTTGAATGAAGTGTATTTTACGACGCTAAAATTGCTGATTATTTACATGGAGTCTGGTGGAGATATGCTGCTCTATACACGCTAAAAGTAGTGATTATTTACATGGAGTCTGGTGGAGATATGCTGCTCTATACACACTAAAAGTAGTGATTATTAACATGGAGTCTGGTGGAGATATGCTGCTCTATACACACTAAAAGTAGTGATTATTTACATGGAGTCTGGTGGAGATATGCTGCTCTATACACGCTAAAAGTAGTGATTATTTACATGGAGTCTGGTGGAGATATGCTGCTCTATACACACTAAAAGTAGTGATTATTTACATGGAGTCTGGTGGAGATATGCTGCTCTATACACACTAAAAGTAGTGATTATTTACATGGAGTCTGGTGGAGATATGCTGCTCTATACACACTAAAAGTAGTGATTATTTACATGGAGTCTGGTGGAGATATGCTGCTCTATACACGCTACAGTATGCGAAGAAGAACAGTTGAGATGCTACTGTGCATGGCGCTCACCAGACTGGAGCTGAAGAAGATGAAGATTTAAAGACTCCTGAAAGGTTTTTGGAACAAAAACTGTCCTTTTCTGACATTAAAGTGCGATAAATACGGGAAAATAAAACAAAAACTTGTACAACAGCAAGAAAAAAACACAATAAACAAGAAAAGAACTTGAAAATTCTCTGGGATTAAAGTTGTAAAACACACACACACACACACAGAGAGACACACACACACTGGTGCTCAGTCCTGAATAAGTTTGTGTACATTGTGTGAAAAGTTGAGTATTAACGAAATTAATATTGCACATAAATGAAATGGTTAAATATTAAATATTATATGTAATAAATTGCACAGGCTGATGATACGTAACTGATTCGTATCATCTACAGGAAGTTCACGTTTAATCACATTATTCGGGGTTGGTCCCGGGATTGAAGGTGTAATGTAACACCGGTAATACCGGTTAAAGAAAAACAACTAACCGGACTCCATTCATATTTTACGTTATTTAAGCAATCACAATGGCCCAGTGGAAACAATAGGACTAATTTAGGAATTATACACATTTATTCAGTAAGTTCACGTTTAATCACACTATTCGGGGTTGGTCCCGGGATTGTAAGTGTAATGTAACACCGGTAAAAACGGTAAACTTCACGTGGATAACGACGGAATAACGGGGCGTAGCTTACAGGCTAACTCAGCGGCTAAGGGGGTAAAAACACATTTTGAATCCGCTATCGCACTCACGAGCCTCTACCACCGGATGTGAGTATCTGTAATAACGCTCCTTCGTCTGAATACACCGGATAATCACGCGGGATGATAATTTAACTCGTACATTTTAACGTTTTGACCGGATTTACCGAGTAGCTTCCGCCCCGCTGAGACGCTAATTTCATTGTTTTCCCGTTGCACAGCCAATCGGCTCGCTTCAGCGTCTGGCGACTGACCAATCACAACAATCCCGTCAACCAAGATCGGCCCCTTCGCTACAAGTATCGCGAGAGCTCAACCCTGCCTCAGAGACTCAGTTCAAAGCGTTTAAAACATCAATATTAAGACAAATAATTAACCAAATATAACTCAAATGCTTCGGAACATTAATAGCTGAGAGATTTTAAAGAAAATGTGTCGTCTTCTGAGCTTAAGCTGATTTTTAATTTCCCCTTCTGGGACTAATAAGGGATTTATTATTATTATTATTATTATTATTATTATTATTATTATTATTATTATTAAGTCTTTAAAAGGCCTCTTGAATCAGCTTGAAATAAATTGTATAAAAGGAATGAATGAATATATATATATATATATATATATATATATATATAAACACACTAGAGTCATATCTTCATTATTTTATTTGGTATTTTTGTATTAAAATGTAATTCATTTTTATGTTTTTTTTTGGTTGTTTTTTATTTCATTTAAAAATCTTCAACTTTTTATTTTAAAATTAAATTTTATTCATTGTTTTCTTTAAAAATCGTCACGGTTTTAATTTAGTTTGATTTAAATTTAAATGTGTTTATTTCATTGCATCTTTAAATTAAAGCGCCGCCCCTTCAGGATGAAGTCCACCTTCTGTCGTCTGACTGTAATTAAGATTGAAGCGCCGTTGTCGTGGTAACCACCTGTCGCCCTGCAGCCATCTGCAGATAATCCCGGTGAGCAGATTAGGACGCACACCAGAGGAAGCACCGCAAAGGTCTGCTTTCTCCGAGACGTTGGAACTGGAACCGGTTCGGGACTCGGGGGAACTCTTCTGGACAAGTCTGAGCATTTTATTGTGAAAGAATCCGTTTCCTGAAACCTTTTTGCGACGTTTTGGAGACTTTTAAGACACATGTGAGCCTGACTGGGAAATATT
>JABXJD010000400.1:367500-370000 GCA_013375575.1 Percina caprodes | reverse complement strand
ACGCCGTCTCCTCCGCGGCTCTGATTCGCCTGCAGAGATGCCAGAGTGACAACGCCATGGCAACCACATGTGAACGGCAACCACACGGAAACGGTTGCCACAGCAACCACATGGAAACGGTTTCCTTGGAGCGCTCAAAGAAAGAACGCCGCCGTCATAAAACACCGGGCCGCTCTTCTTCTGCGGCTCTTATTCAGCGCCTCCCTTCCCCCTCCAGCGGCTACTCCAGCCAGTCCTCCCCCTTATCCCCCGTCTCCCACGTGTCCTCCCCCGTCTCCCACGTGTCGTCCCCCGTCTCCCACGTGTCGTCCCCCGTCTCCCACGTGTCCTCCCCCTTATCCCCCGTCTCCCACGTGTCGTCCCCCGTCTCCCACGTGTCCTCCCCCGTCTCCCACGTGTCCTCCCCCTTATCCCCCGTCTCCCACGTGTCCTCCCCCGTCTCCCACGTGTCCTCCCCCGTCGCCCTCGTCTCCCCCTCTTCTTCCCATTCCTCCTCTTCACACTCTTCTTCTCTCGTCCCTCAGTCGCACGCCAAACCAAAGCCTCCGGTCCCAGAGAGGAAGTCCTCCCTCTCTTCTTCTTCTTCTCTTTCCTCCACCTCCTCCCGCTCTTCTTCTTCTTCTCTTTCCTCCACCTCCTCCCTCTCTTCTTCTTCTCTTTCCTCTCCTCCTCCTTCTCTTCCTGCACCTCCTCCTCTTCCTCCTTTCTTCCCACCTTCTCCTCCATCTTTATCTCATTCTTCTCCTCCTCCTCTTCCTCCCTCATCCTTCTCTTCTCCTCCTCCTCCTCTTCCTCCCTCATCCTTCTCTTCTCCTCCTCCTCTTCCTCCCTCATCCTTCTCTTCTCCTCCTCCTCCTCTTCCTCCCTCATCCTTCTCTTCTCCTCTTCCTCCCTCATCCTTCTCTTCTCCTCCTCTTCCTCCCTCACCCTTCTCTTCTCCTCCTCCTCTTCCTCCCTCATCCTTCTCTTCTCCTCCTTCTCCTCTTCCTCCCTCATCCTTCTCTGCTCCTCCTCCTCTTCCTCCCTCATCCTTCTCTTCTCCTCCTCCTCCTCTTCCTCCCTCATCCTTCTCTTCTCCTCCTCCTCTTCCTCCCTCATCCTTCTCTTCTCCTCCTCCTCTTCCTCCCTCATCCTTCTCTTCTCCTCCTCTTCCTCCCTCATCCTTCTCTTCTCCTCCTCCTCTTCCTCCTCCCTCATCTTTCTCTTCTCCTCCTCCTCCTCTTTCTCCCTCATCCTCTTCTTCTCTTCCTTTTCCTCCTCTTACTCCCTCCTCCTTCTCTTCTCCTCCTCCTCTTCCTCCCTCATCCTTCACTTCTCCTCCTCCTCCTCCTCCTCTTCCTCCCTCATCCTTTTCTTCTCCTCCTCCTCCTCCTCTTCCTCCTCCCTCATGCTTTTCTTCTTCTCCTCCTTTTCCTCCTCTTCCTCCCTCATCCTTCTCTTTTCCTCCTGCTCTTCCTCCCTCATCCTTCTCTTCTTCTCCTCCTCTTCCTTCCTCATCCTTCTCTTCTCCTCTTCCTCTTCCTCCCTCATCCTCTCCTCCTCTTCCTCCCTCATCCTTCTCTTCTTCTCCTCTTTCTCCTTCATCCCTCCCTACTCTTCCTCTTTCTTCTTCTCTTCAACCAACACCTTTCTCTTCTTCTCCATCTTTTTTCTACTCCTGTCTTCCTCCATCTTCTCTCCTTCCTCATCCCTTCCTTCCTCTTCCTCCTCCTCCCCCCTCTTCCTCCTCCCCCCCGACCCCCTCCCCCCCCCTACTCCTCCGTTGCCAGGGCGTCCACCATTTTATCATCATCATCATCACCAAACTTCTCTCCTCCATCTTCATCTCTTCTTCCTTTCTCTGCAGAACTCTCACATTTTCCTCTTCCTCCTCTTCCTCATCTTCCTCTCCTGCCTCCCCCACCCCGTGGCCCTCGAGGTTTCCCCCCCCCGCTGGTCACTGCCCAGGCGTTGCAGGGCGTCAAGCTTCGCTCCGTCAGGAACAAAAAAACCAGCACGGACCACCTCGATGCTAACATTCATGCTAAGCTAGCTGGATCTGGATCACCAAATCTAGCTATTAATGAAGCTAACATACCTAGCGCGTTACCGTGCGATGCTAACATTCATGCTAAGCTAGCTGGAACTAGATCGCCAAATCTAGATAGCATTGAAGCTAACATACCTAGCGATGCTAACCGTTATTCAACAATGAATTCTCACGTGAAGCAACATGGACGCAAACCTGATCGCGATGGCTGCCGCCGAGCAGCGAGCGTTGCCATGACGCCCGACAATGACGCGCCGTCTCACGCCGATGTCCCGAGACACGGCGGCGTGGTCGTTAGCGTAGCTAACCACGGACGCTCTGGGGACGAACCGCCGAGCAAAGGCCGAGAGGAGGAAGAAGATAAAACGCACGCCAAGCGTCCGTCGTCGCGACAACACGCCGCAGACGCTACGCTAGCCGAGCCCGCGGCGGGATGGGGAAACGCGGAATTGTCCTCGCCGTCTCGGACGC
>JABXJD010000400.1:362500-365000 GCA_013375575.1 Percina caprodes | reverse complement strand
CCAGGTAACTATGTAACTGTGTTACTGGGTAACAGGGTAACTAGGTAACCGGGTAACTAAGTAACCAGGAAACTAGGTAACTAGTTAACCAGTTAACTAGGTCACCAGGTAACTAGGTAACCTTCTTCCCCAACTAGGAAGCATAGTGTCTCCTAGTTTCCTTCCTTTCTCTTTTTTTTGTCTTCATCCTTTTGAAGATTTTAGGAAGCCCCCTTGATAGTCCCCCTTGATAGTTCCCTCCCCCTCTGTAGTTTGCCCCCGAGGACAGAGTGTGACCTTCTCTTTGTCTGTCAGGTCTAAGAGGAAGATGTTGGGAAGAAGGGATTCAGCAGACGACAGACATCGCATCACTTCCTCTCCCGCGGCCCCCCTCGCCACCCCCTCCACCCCGCCCCCTCCGCGGCGCCCTCAGGACCCAACCATCCGCTCGCAGCGAGCGCTTCAAGGCGCTGCTGCTGAGGACAGGAAGTCGCCTCCATCCGTGTCCCCGGGTCTCGGCGGTCGAGCGTCTCCGTGTCCAGAGGGGGGGGGCGCCGTCGCCCCCGCCAACGCATCTCCCCCCCCGCCTGACTCCGGCGTCTCCCAACTACCCCGTGATTGGATTGGGATGCAGCCGACAATACGTCTCTTCTTCTTCTTCTTCTGCCGTGCGTCCTCGCTCCCTCACTCGCTCCGCCGCTCGCCGCCGCCGCGCCCCCCCCATGGACGCAATCTTTGAGCGGGACAGCGAGCATGAGGACGGAGACGGGGACGTTTTAAAGGACAAACCAAGTCCAGAGATGAATGGATTAATTATCAACTGTTTTAATTATTAATTAATCTCCTAATTAGTATCAGTAAGCTAGAGTTAGACCCTGTGTGTCTGGCAACATTATGGGATGGATCAAGATCATTCACTTTATTTAATTAGAAGTCGCAGCATATCTCCACCAGACTCCATGTAAATAATCACTACTTTTAGTGTGTATAGAGCAGCATATCTCCACCAGACTCCATGTAAATAATCACTACTTTTAGCGTGTATAGAGCAGCATATCTCCACCAGACTCCATGTTAATAATCACTACTTTTAGTGTGTATAGAGCAGCATACAGTGGTGCTCAAAAGTTTACATACACATGCTTAAGTTGACTAAAAAGAGGAATAAAAAAATCATGTTTTGGAAATTTATTTTAATACCTAAATTAAAAAATGAGGTAAAATCCAACCTTTAAGGACACCAATTTTCTTTGTGAATGAATAACGTATTGTAAATAAATAAATGTTCTTATTTAAAATACAGGGGTCATAAGTATACATACCCCTATGTTAAATTCCCATAGAGGCAGGCAGATTTTTATTATTAAAGGCCAGTTATTTCCTGGATTCAGGATATTATGCATCCTGATAAAGTTCCCTTGGCCTTTAGAATTAAAATAGCCCCACATCATCACATACTCTTCACCATGCTTAGAGATAGGCATGGTTTTATTTCAGTTAGACTAATACCTGGTTTGATTTGCATTGAGAGATGATTTTATAGAAAGTATCCCATGCCTATCTCTAAGCATGGTGAAGAGTATGTGATGATGTGGGGCTATTTTAATTCTAAAGGCCAAGGGAACTTTATCAGGATGCATAATATCCTGAATCCAGGAAATAACTGGCCTTTAATAATAAATCTGCCTGCCTCTATGGGAATTTAACATAGGGTATGTATACTTATGACCCCTGTATTTTAAATAAGAACATTTATTTATTTACAATACGTTATTCATTCACAAAGAAAATTGGTGTCCTTAAAGGTTGGATTTTACCTCATTTTTTAATTTAGGTATTAAAATAAATTTCCAAAACATGATTTTTTTATTCCTCTTTTTAGTCAACTTAAGCATGTGTATGTAAACTTTTGAGCACCACTGTATCTCCACCAGACTCCATGTAAATAATCACTACTTTTAGCGTGTATAGAGCAGCATATCTCCACCAGACTCCATGTAAATAATCACTACTTTTAGCGTGTATAGAGCAGCATATCTCCACCAGACCCCATGTAAATAATCACTACTTTTAGCGTGTATAGAGCAGCATATCTCCACCAGACTCCATGTAAATAATCACTACTTTTAGTGTGTATAGAGCAGCATATCTCCACCAGACTCCATGTAAATAATCACTACTTTTAGTGTGTATAGAGCAGCATATCTCCACCAGACTCCATGTAAATAATCACTACTTTTAGTGTGTATAGAGCAGCATATCTCCACCAGACTCCATGTAAATAATCACTACTTTTAGCGTGTATAGAGCAGCATATCTCCACCAGACTCCATGTAAATAATCACTACTTTTAGCGTGTATAGAGCAGCATATCTCCACCAGACTCCATGTTAATAATCACTACTTTTAGCGTGTATAGAGCAGCATATCTCCACCAGACTCCATGTAAATAATCACTACTTTTAGCGTGTATAGAGCAGCATATCTCCACCAGACTCCATGTAAATAATCACTACTTTTA
>JABXJD010000400.1:337500-345000 GCA_013375575.1 Percina caprodes | reverse complement strand
GTATGACGGGGTCAGGTATATGTGTATATATGGATGGATGGATGGATGGATGGATGGATGGATAACAGTGTGGGTATAACGGGGTCAGATGCTTCCGCCCCCTCAGGAGGAATCAGAACTAGATGTTCCTCTAGACCACACAACGCCGTGTGATCCTCGCTGGCAGCTCATGAACTGGTCACATGACGCGTCAGATGGTCGCCGCCGCGGGCCGGCCCGGGCTATTTGGGTCTCTGTTACCAGGGGCAACGTCACTTATCAACAACATGCAGCCCGGGAGGTGTAGTGAGAGGGACGGTTGCAGCCCGCGGCGCTGGTTACTCTCAGAATAAGAAGAAGAAGAAGAAGAATAAGATTAGTTATACTAATTATAATAATAATAATAATTAGAGTGTGTGTGTTCAGGGTGGTCGGCGCCGTCGGCGATCGGAATCGCTGGTCTGGGAGGAGGCTTCGAGATCGGAGTGGAGGTGAGTCACATGGGGGGGGTGTGTGTGTGTGTGTGTGTGTGTGTGTGTGTGTGTGTGTGTGTTTGTTTTGCTTTTATGATGTTTTTATTTCTGAAGTTTTCTTTAACTTCAGGAATGTAACCATAACAACCAGTTGACAGCTTGACCTGTCCCCAGGTGTCTGACCTGTCCCTAAGTGTCCAGGTGTCTGGCCTGTGTCCAGGTGTCTGACCTGTGTCCAGGTGTCTGACCTGTGTCCAGGTGTCCAGGTGTCTGACCTGTGTCCAGGTGTCCAGGTGTCTGGCCTGTGTCCAGGTGTCTGGCCTGTGTCCAGGTGTCTGACCTGTGTCCAGGTGTCTGACCTGTCCCTAAGTGTCCAGGTGTCTGGCCTGTGTCCAGGTGTCTGGCCTGTGTCCAGGTGTCCAGGTGTCTGGCCTGTGTCCAGGTGTCTGGCCTGTGTCCAGGTGTCTGACCTGTCCCTAAGTGTCCAGGTGTCTGGCCTGTGTCCAGGTGTCCAGGTGTCTGACCTGTGTCCAGGTGTCTGGCCTGTGTCCAGGTGTCTGGCCTGTGTCCAGGTGTCCAGGTGTCTGGCCTGTGTCCAGGTGTCTGGCCTGTGTCCAGGTGTCCAGGTGTCTGACCTGTGTCCAGGTGTCTGGCCTGTGACCAGGTGTCTGGCCTGTGTCCAGGTGTCCAGGTGTCTGGCCTGTGTCCAGGTGTCTGGCCTGTGTCCAGGTGTCTGACCTGTCCCTAAGTGTCCAGGTGTCTGGCCTGTGTCCAGGTGTCCAGGTGTCTGACCTGTGTCCAGGTGTCTGGCCTGTGTCCAGGTGTCTGGCCTGTGTCCAGGTGTCCAGGTGTCTGGCCTGTGTCCAGGTGTCTGGCCTGTGTCCAGGTGTCCAGGTGTCTGACCTGTGTCCAGGTGTCTGGCCTGTGACCAGGTGTCTGACCTGTGTCCAGGTGTCTGGCCTGTGTCCAGGTGTCTGACCTGTGTCCAGGTGTCTGACCTGTGTCCAGGTGTCTGACCTGTGTCCAGGTGTCCAGGTGTCTGACCTGTGTCCAGGTGTCTGGCCTGTGTCCAGGTGTCCAGGTGTCTGACCTGTGTCCAGGTGTCTGGCCTGTGACCAGGTGTCTGACCTGTGTCCAGGTGTCTGGCCTGTGTCCAGGTGTCTGACCTGTGTCCAGGTGTCTGACCTGTGTCCAGGTGTCTGGCCTGTGTCCAGGTGTCTGGCCTGTGACCAGGTGTCTGACCTGTGTCCAGGTGTCCAGGTGTCTGGCCTGTGACCAGGTGTCTGACCTGTGTCCAGGTGTCCAGGTGTCTGGCCTGTGTCCAGGTGTCTGACCTGTGTCCAGGTGTCCAGGTGTCTGACCTGTGTCCAGGTGTCTGGCCTGTGTCCAGGTGTCTGACCTGTGTCCAGGTGTCCAGGTGTCTGGCCTGTGTCCAGGTGTCTGACCTGTCCCCAGGTGTCTGACCTGTCCCTATGTGTCCAGGTGTCTGACCTGTCCCCAGGTGCTTGACCTGTTCCCAGGTGTCTGACCTGTCCCCAGGTGTCTGACCTGTCCCTATGTGTCCAGGTGTCTGACCTGTCCCCAGGTGCTTGACCTGTCCCCAGGTGTCTGACCTGTCCCCAGGTGTCTGACCTGTCCCTATGTGTCCAGGTGTCTGACCTGTCCCCAGGTGCTTGACCTGTCCCCAGGTGTCTGACCTGTCCCCAGGTGTCTGACCTGTCCCTATGTGTCCAGGTGTCTGACCTGTCCCCAGGTGTCTGACCTGTTCCTATGTGTCCAGGTGTCTGACCTGTCCCCAGGTGTCTGACCTGTCCCTATGTGTCCAGGTGTCTGACCTGTCCCCAGGTGTCTGACCTGTCCCTATGTGTCCAGGTGTCTGACCTGTTCCTATGTGTCCAGGTGTCTGACCTGTCCCCAGGTGTCTGACCTGTCCCTATGTGTCCAGGTGTCTGACCTGTCCCCAGGTGTCTGACCTGTCCCTATGTGTCCAGGTGTCTGACCTGTCCCTATGTGTCCAGGTGTCTGACCTTTCCCTATGTGTCCAGGTGTCTGACTTGTCCCTCTGTCCCCAGGTGTCTGATCTGGTGATCATCCTGAACCAGCGCCGGGCCGTGGAGGCCTTTACGAAGGGCGGGAACCTGACGCTTGGCGGGAACTGCACCGTTGCCGTGGGACCCGTCGGCAGGTGAGCCTCCGCCTGTCGCCCAGCACACTGAGTGTGTGTGTGTGTGTGTGTGTGTGTGTGTGTGTGTGTCAGGTATTTGACCTGCAGACAAATTTAGCTAATTTGTCTGGTTTCTAACTGCGAGTGTCGGCAAAACCATTGATTTTTACGAGTAGACACACAAAAACAACGGTTTCCTGTCTCATCTTATCAGAAACATCTATCAAAGGATATTTCCTCATTTAGTTTCAACCTGCAGAGATAGATCTAGTTAAAGAGGAAGATCCTTTTAGTTTAACATGAAACAGTGATTATTTACATGGAGTCTGGTGGAGATATGCTGCTCTATACACACTAAAAGTAGTGATTATTTACATGGAGTCTGGTGGAGATATGCTGCTCTATACACACTAAAAGTAGTGATTATTTACATGGAGTCTGGTGGAGATATGCTGCTCTATACACGCTAAAAGTAGTGATTATTAACATGGAGTCTGGTGGAGATATGCTGCTCTATACATGCTAAAAGTAGTGATTATTAACATGGAGTCTGGTGGAGATATGCTGCTCTATACACGCTAAAAGTAGTGATTATTTACATGGAGTCTGGTGGAGATATGCTGCTCTATACACACTAAAAGTAGTGATTATTTACATGGAGTCTGGTGGAGATATGCTGCTCTATACACACTAAAAGTAGTGATTATTTACATGGAGTCTGGTGGAGATATGCTGCTCTATACACACTAAAAGTAGTGATTATTTACATGGAGTCTGGTGGAGATAACGTTATCTTTTTGTAGGAACGTGGAGGCGGACGTGGCTATCCGCAGCACGGCGGCCATCTTTACGTACTGTCGATCCCGAGGTCTGTTTGCTGGGATTTCTCTGGAGGGATCTGGTCTGATCGAACGCAAAGAGACAAACCGCAAGTACGCCTTCATTCTACACGCTCTCCTTCATTCTACATGCCCTCCTTCATTCTACATGCCCTCATTCATTCTACATGCCCTCATTCATTCACCTCCATCTTTGTTTGTGTGTGTGTGTGTGTGTGTGTGTGTACAGGTTCTACTCCCAAGACATCCGTGCGTCGGCCATTTTGAACGGCGACGTGGAGCCGCCTCCAGAATGCTACGACCTGTACCACATCCTGGAGAGCTACACCGACGCCTACACCGCCGACTGGACCAGCAAGAACATCCGCCCACGGGTACACACACACACACACACACACACACACAGATATACACACACACACACACACAGATACACACACACACAGATATACACACACACACACACAGATACACACACACACAGATACACATATACAAGCTAATTTTTTTTATTTTCTTTCCTTTTATTTAAAGTTTTGGACAATTTGGACACTTCTTTTTTTATATAAAATGTTGTCTCTCCGTCTCCAGTCGTCTCTTCCTCCATCCCGACCTCCAGCTCCTTCTCAGAAGAGATTGGCGAGCACCTACCAGCCGCCGCCAGACAGATACCAGCCGCCGCCAGACAGATACCAGCCGCCGCCAGACAGATACCAGCCGCCGCCAGACAGATACCAGCCGCCGCCAGACAGATACCAGCCGCCGCCAGACAGATACCAGCCGCCGCCGCCGTCTAAAAACACCCTCTACCCGAGCATCTCTGTCTATAAATCTGAGACCTCTGGTGAGATATGCTGCTCTATACACGCTAAAAGTAGTGATTATTAACATGGAGTCTGGTGGAGATATGCTGCTCTATACACGCTAAAAGTAGTGATTATTTACATGGAGTCTGGTGGAGATATGCTGCTCTATACACACTAAAAGTAGTGATTATTTACATGGAGTCTGGTGGAGATATGCTGCTCTAACGCCAGAGCGGGGGGAATGATGCATTGTGGGATACAGGAGTAAACTGTAGGCTACATCATTTTGATAGACGACGATCAATGTTTTCATTCCTCTGGTCTGTTATTAACTTGCAACCTTGATGAATCAACCCAGTAAGTGTGTGTGTGTGTGTGTGTGTGTGTGTGTGTGTGTGTGTGTGTGTGTGTGTGTGTGTGTGTGTGTGTGTGTGTGTGTGTGTGTGTGTGTGTGTGTGTGTGTGTGTGTGTGTGTGTGTGTGTGTGTGTGTGTGTGTGTGTGTGTGTGTGTGTGTGTGTGTGTGTGTGTGTGTGTGTGTGTGTGTGTGTGTCACAGACACAGTTTTTCTGCATTATAATGTTCAGTTTGAGGCTGCAGCGCCCTCCGGTGGTTGCAGCCTCAAACTGCGATATTTTAATAAATATTCAATATATAATCTAATATTAAAATACTATAAAATAATATAATAATATAATATATATTAAAATAGTATAAAATCATATACTATATATAAATAATATTTCACTATAATGAAATTGTTTTTCTTTCTGTTTTCAGGTCAGTTTTCCTCCAGAAACTCTCCAAACTACGGTAACATCATTTATTATATTATTTATATATATTACAGACAAAATAATTAACTATAAATAATTTTAACATGAATTTTGAACATTTTAATTATTACTAAAGTAATATAGTATATAATATAATAATAGAAAGGAATAATAGTTGCAGCTGTAGTTTTGGCTTCTTTCTGTTTTCTATTATTTATTTTATTTACATTTTATCTTTTTGCAACTTTTTATTTTTACATTTTTTCATTTATTTTTAGGTTTATTATAATTATTTTTAATTTCTCTTCTATTTTTGACTCTTCTTTTTACCTCTTTTATTTTATTATGAATTAAACATTTTTAGTTATTTTGTTCTATATATTTTTTTCACATTTTTTTAAATGTATTTTTACAGATTTTTATTCATTTATATTTTTAAATGTTTATTTTTTATCAGTTTAATTTAAAAATTTTTTTGCTTTTTTAATTAAATTTTTTTAATTATAATTTAAAAAAATTTAATTAGTTTTCGTTTAATTAAAACGTCTTCTTCTGTTTTCCTTCCCAGGCGGAGCATCGTCAGGGGCGGGGCTAGCGACCAGCTCGTCGTCACGGCGATCCACGCGTTCTCGGGAGCAGCCCGGCGACCTGAGCTTCGTCCCGGCGACCGCATCACCGTCATCACCAAGACGGACTCGGAGTACGACTGGTGGGAGGGGCGGCTGGAGGACGGCACCGTCGGCATCTTCCCCGCCAACTTCGCCGCGAGTGACCCGTTACCACGGCAACCGGCAAAAACCTTGTTTTCCTAAACTTAGTTATGCGGTTGCTCGGGGAAACCGAAGGACATTTACTAACATGCAGGATTATAGGGGCCAAAAATTAATCAACTTTCTTTTTTCAAATTAAAACCTAAAAACTTTTATTTTGAAGGACATACTCTCACTTTTTCTGGTGCTTTTATTTTTTTTTACAAAAAGGGAAGTAGTTAATTCTCTTCAAAATAAGAAAATACATTTTGTCACTTTACTTCAAACAAAACAACTTATCTTTACTAAAACTTCAAAATAAAAGCCTCTTTCACTAAAACTTCAAAATAAAGGCTTTTTATTTTTCACTTTTATTAAAACTTCAAAATAAAAGCCTTTTCTTTTTCACTTTCACTAAAACTTCAAAATAAAAGCACTTTTTCATTTTCACTTAAACTTAAAAAATAAAGGCCTTTTATTTTTCACTTTCACTAAAACTTCAAAATAAAGGCCTTTCATTTTTAACTTTCACTAAAACTTCAAAATAAAAGCACTTTTTCATTTTCACTTAAACACTTAAAAATAAAAGCATTTTATTTTTAACTTTCACTGACACTTCAAAATAAAAGCACTTTTCAGATTCATTTTTAACTTTGAAACCTGTATTTTATTTTAACTTAATATTTTGGGGATCTGTTACGCGATACGACGGGACGGGGGTGCTGGGAATGATTTTATATAAATATTAAATAACCCGCTGGTGTTTTTATGTATAAGAATAAAAATAAATCAATTTTTTGAGACTTTTGCTTCAATTTCATTTTTGTTAATTTTGTCCAAGAAATGCTTTTAATTATATGTAATTTAATGAATTATATTAATCTTTTAATATAAATATTCATGTGAGATAAATGTTTTCTCATCCATAAAAGTTCTAAAAAGGTTTATTATATAATTTATATTTTATTTAAAACAATGCAAAAATAGATGAAAATGTGAATATTTGACTTTAAAATAAATTTGACTTTAAAATATTTTATTTTGACGTTTTTACAGATTTTTTTCTTCGTTTAGAAAACGTGAACATTTTAAAATAAAATTAAGAACTTAATTCAAAAGACATTTAATTTATTAGTAATTTTATTAAATTTAATTCATTATATTATATAATTATATATAATCATTACACCTAAAACATTGGAAATGAGGAAAAATAATAATACAAATTAAAAATATACATTTTTCTGAAAACCTTTATTTTTGTTAATTTTGAATTCATTTAAAGTGTCTGTCTGTAGATATACATATATATATATATATATATATATATATAGATATCTATATATATACATATATATATGTATTGATAGATATCTATATATAGATATAGATAGATAGATATAGATAGATATATATATATAGATATATATAGATAGATATATATAGATAGATATCTATATATATATAAGCTGCAGTTCTGCTGCCGTCCTGCAGGTGGCGCCACCTTCAGAGGAAGAAATCTGACACAAACGAGCTTTAAAAACATTTATTATGTAATTATTTACATTAAAAGAAAGAATATATATATATAGATAGATATATTCATGATTACTGTAAATAATATAAGAAATTATTATAAAATATACAGAATACAGAGAATTTATAAAAGAGTACTTCTAAAAACAAGGAAATCGTCGAATAGCGTCACATGACATC
>JABXJD010000400.1:300000-312500 GCA_013375575.1 Percina caprodes | reverse complement strand
GACCTCGGAAACCTCAACATGACGTTCTTCGCGTCCAAGAAGGCGTACGACCGCCAGAGGAACCTGAGCGTCGTCACGGGCGGCGTGCGGCGTGCACGGCCCGGGCTGGACGTGCACGCCACCGAGCGGCTCGACATTGTACTCAACGGACGCTTCAAGATCTCAGGTAGGCCGGGAACAAATCACCATGGTTACGTTGCTTAGATCAGTCAGAGGAGAGAAGCTGACGCTGTCAAAAATCATGTTGATGTAAACAGGAAGTGCGTCCAGACTGAGCAGGAAGTCGTCCTACCATCACTGCACCCTGCTGCACTCTACCGACCGCGCCGCCCTCGCTGACGTGCTCCGCCCCTCTTGCCCCGGTATCCATAGCAACGCCACTCCCAGTGTCCCCTCGCCGGTCGCCAACCTGCTGGACCACGCACCCTCGCTGCAGTGGGACGAGCTGCTGAACGCTCTGGTGGAGCAATACAACACAGGTAACACTGAGGAGGGGGGGGGCCTCTGCTGGCCACACGCCGCCATTACAGGAAAACACAGTGACAACATAATGGGACATAATCACTGTCCCAGTGATTAATACACGCTAAAAGTAGTGATTATTTACATGGAGTCTGGTGGAGATATGCTGCTCTATACACACTAAAAGTAGTGATTATTTACATGGAGTCTGGTGGAGATATGCTGCTCTATACACACTAAAAGTAGTGATTATTTACATGGAGTCTGGTGGAGATATGCTGCTCTATACACGCTAAAAGTAGTGATTATTTACATGGAGTCTGGTGGAGATATGCTGCTCTATACACACTAAAAGTAGTGATTATTTACATGGAGTCTGGTGGAGATATGCTGCTCTATACACGCTAAAAGTAGTGATTATTTACATGGAGTCTGGTGGAGATATGCTGCACTATACACACTAAAAGTAGTGATTATTTACATGGAGTCTGGTGGAGATATGCTGCTCTACAACAGAACTTTAATGGACGCTGACTGATCTTAATTGAAATGTTTTCTTCAGAGTTTGGCTACAACGCCGCCGCGACGCCCGTCGACCCGGCGGACGAGTCGGCGTTCCCCGGCGTCGGCATGGTGACGGCGGAGCTGCGCAGCTGGGACTGGACCTTTGGCAAGACGCCGAAATTCAGCGTCCAGACCTCGCTGGACCTGAGGGACGGCGGGTCGGCGCGGCTGCACGTGGAGGTGAAGAGCGGCGTGGTGCAGAGCTGCGAGCTGGACGTCCCCGCCGACTGGTTGCCGCGGCGACTGAGCGGCGAGCTCGGCGCCGCGCTGGTCGGCGACAGGTTCTGCCGCCAGCGGGCGGCGGCGGCGGTTTCTGCTCTGCTGCGGACGGAGGACGGCGAGCTGAGGGACAGACTGGAGGACCTGGGGGACGCACTGGTCTCTGTCATGGGATAATGAGACAGAGACAGACAGGCAGAGAGACGGAGAGGGACGGACAGACTGGCAGAGAGAGAGACGGAGAGACTGAGAGGGACAGACAGGCAGAGAGAGAGACAGAGAGACGGAGAGAGACAGACAGGCAGAGAGAGGGACAGACAGGCAGAGAGAGAGACAGAGAGACGGAGAGAGACAGACAGGCAGAGAGAGAGACAGACAGGCAGAGACTTCCCTAAAAAAATAGGATTTTTTCAATTAAAGAAAAATACAACTACATCATTTTGGATCGTTATTATTTTTCTTATTTAATGATTTAATGATTTAATGATTTAGTGATTTAGTGATTTAGTGATTTAATGATTTAGTGATTTAATGATTTAGTGATTTAATGATTTAATGATGATGGGAGTGTTTCCACCTGCTCGGCCAATCAGTGAGCGGAAGCTGCAGGACCTCCAGCCAATGAAGCGCGTCGAGCCGTCTTCTTTGACCGTGTCCCTCACTAACGGGCATCAGCCAAGAACCAACGAAGAAGAGCTGGAGGAGGAGTGAGGCAGTTAGTCTGGTAGTAAACTCTATTAAACCAGCGAAGAAGAGCTTGGTGTTGCCAAAACATTTATCAATGATGACGTAGTCTCTTGGGGTGAAGATATCTGTGACGTTATTCTTGATTATTCTTAATACATTCATTGGCTCAAACTTATGACGAAGCTCGCACCGGTTGTGTCGCAGTACGCATGCGCAGTTCGAGCCATGCGTGCTGCTGGACCGGAAGAGGTCTCACTCTGATGGTTTTACTGGAACCAAAGTACAAAAATAAAAATAAAAACAACAATAATAAAAATATAAATAATAATATAAATCATTAACTGTAGTTTAAGGGAAAAGTGAAGCTAAATTTAATAATAATAATAAGAAGTATAAATCCTTTTTTCCCCCCGTTGAGCCCGTTTCTATGGAAACGCGGCGGAGTGAGACCTCGCGGCTGCGTGAGCGTCACGAGGCGATCTTTGTCTGGACGTGAGCCGTCGTGTGTCTGCGCAGCGGAGACAGAACCGGAGAACCGGATTACCGGAGCACCGCAGCGGCAGCAGGATGGGCAAGAAGCAGAAGAAGTCCGGGGACGACAGGTACGCCAACCACACCTGTGTGTCGCGCTCAGCCCGCACGCGCGGACGCTTTATAACGGCTGTGTGACGCTTCCAAACGGGCCCGTTAGCTGTTAGCTGTTAGCTTAGCTGCTAGCAGATTGCTAACCACGAGTCAATGGAAGACCTGTGATTGGGGGGGTTTAATTGGGAAATGAGGCTCAATTAGAAGACACCTGGGCGCCACGGCACGCGCTCACATGGCTCGCTTTAAGCCTGCGCGAGCGCCGGGATGCTAAGCTAGTTGTTAGCCTTTTTTATGTGATGTAGCATGTGTAACTGCTCACAGCTGGAGGAAGTACTTAGTTACTTTCCACAGTAAAGGTACTTTATTATGTTATTAAAAACATTGAGATACACAGCAGAATGCAAGGGAGGAACATGTCTGCCTTTATTCTGAAAAGACACTAAAACAAAGAAAAAAGTCCCAAAAATTCATAAAATAATCGCGTGATAAACCTCGAAAAAAAACAACAATAAAGCAACAAAGTCAAAAAAAAGCAACAAATCCAGCGATAAAAATAAAAAAATTAAGAACAAAAAGTCAAGAAAAGCCAAAATAACATTTAAATAATTGTGTGAAAAATCAACAAATACAAAAAGATAAAAAAATTAAGTAAAAAAATGACAAAACATCAAAGTCCAGAAGAACCGTTGAAAGATAATAAAACAGAGAAAGAGGAAGGAGACGACCGCCATCATTCGGTTTCCGTAGCGACCATCATTCGGTTTCCGTAGCGACCAGGTGCTCCTTCTGTTTTCTGCTGACGACGACTCCTGAACATACGCAGCGGCGCCGTGGCAACGTCCGTCGCTTAGCCCCGCCCCTTACGAATGTGATTGGTTCTCCTTCCTGAGTGGACCAATCAGAACTCCCTGTTTCATAGCGGAGTCAAAACAAAGCAGCTGACAGAGGGGCTGATGGGAAATAAAAGGCTGTGAAGAAACGACAAGTCAGCAGCTTTAAGCTCACATTGTTTGGGGGGAGAGAGACAAAGGGGGGGGGAGACAAAGGGGGGGGAGAGGGAGAGACAGACAGAGGTGGGGCAGAGGGAGGGGGGATGTGGGGGGGAGACAGAGGGGGGGGGCGGGACAGAGGGAGAGGGGAGGGAGAGAGACAGAGGGGTGGGGGGGATGTAGGGGGAGATAGGTAAGCATAATATTTGGGACTTTTATTGTGAAAGGTAAGTATAATGTCTGGGGCTCTTATTGTGAAAGGTAAGCATAATTCCTGGGGCGAATTTTATTGTGAAAGGTAAGCGTAATGTCTGGGGCTTGTATTGTGAAAGGTCAGGACGGAAACGCTGTCTCTGTCAGGGTTGAAATGATCAATAAAGTTAGACGCTGTAGTTGTGTTGTATGATCGTGAGTCGGCTGTTGATGATGTCGCTGATGATGTCGCTGATGATGTCGCTGATGATGTCATGGATCTGTCTCAGTGCCAGAGACGACGGCGTGGACATCGACGCTCTCGCCGCCGAGATCGAAGGAGCCGGCGCCGCCAAAGAGACGAAAGGGAAGAAGAAGAAGAAAGGAGTGAAGAAGGAGGAGTTTGAGTAAGAGACACACACACACAGAGACACACACACACACAGAGACACACACACACACACACACAGAGACACACACACACACACAGAGACACACACACACACACACACACACACACAGACACACACACACACACACACACACAGAGACACACACACAGAGACACACACACACACAGAGACACACACACACACACACAGAGACACACACACACACACACACGGAGACACACACACACACACACACAGAGACACACACACACACACACAGAGAAACACACACACACACACAGACACAGAGACACACACAGAGACACACACACACAGACACACACACACACACACAGACAGAGACACACACACACACACGTCTCTGTCTGTCCTTCCTTACTAAGTGTTGTTTGTCTTCCTGCAGCGAGGACGACATCCTGAAGGAGCTGGAGGAGTTGTCTCTGGAGACTCAGGGAGGGAAAACAAAGGTAAACACACCTGGACCGCTGTCACATGACATCACATGACATCACATGACATCACATGACATCACATGACATCACATGACATCACAGACCCACCAGACTCCATGTAAATAATCACTACTTTTAGTGTGTATAGAGCAGCATATCTCCACCAGACTCCATGTAAATAATCACTACTTTTAGCGTGTATAGAGCAGCATATCTCCACCAGACTCCATGTTAATAATCACTACTTTTAGCGTGTATAGAGCAGCATATCTCCACCAGACTCCATGTAAATAATCACTACTTTTAGCGTGTATAGAGCAGCATATCTCCACCAGACTCCATGTAAATAATCACTACTTTTAGTGTGTATAGAGCAGCATATCTCCACCAGACTCCATGTAAATAATCACTACTTTTAGTGTGTATAGAGCAGCATATCTCCACCAGACTCCATGTAAATAATCACTACTTTTAGTGTGTATAGAGCAGCATATTTGATCCTTTTCTCTTCCCGTCTCTCCAGGCGGTGCCGCCTCCTTCCAACTCGGACGAGGACAGCGGCTCACGCTCTCGTCTCAAAGCCAAAGATGGAAAAAAGGCAGCCAAACAGGCGTCGGCGTCGGATGGCGAGGACGACGAAGACGAGGGCCTGAGGAAGAAAGGAGGAGGCGGAGGGAAGGAGGAGGACGGGTCGGAGGAGGAAGAGAGGGAGGCGGCGTTCGGCCGAGACAGGAAGAAGAAGAACAAAGGCAAAGCCGTGAAGATGGAGAGCGAAGACGAGGAGGAGCCCGACGGCGAGGACGGCGGCGGATTCAAGATGAAGACGGCGGCGCAGAAAAAGGCGGAGAAGAAGGAGCGGGACCGCAAGAAGAAGGAGGAGGAGAGGATGAAGCAGAGGAAGCTGAAGGAGAAAGAGAAGGAGGGCAGCGTGGAGCCGGAGAAGAAGACACCCGTGGCCCCGCCCCCTCCGGAGGATCCACCAATAGCAGCAGCCGAGGAGCAGGAAGGGGCGGAGCCAGAAGGTGAGAACCCTCCTTTCCATCCCACCTTCCTAAATACATGAATAAAATAAATAAAATCACATAAAATAAAGAAAAATCTCTATATAGCGGCAGGTTATCACTCTTCTTCTATGGTCTTTTCTTTGCAGAGGAGATGGAGGGCGACAAGAAGAAGAAGGACAAGAAGAAGAAAAAGGGCGAGAAGGAGAAGGAGGAGAAGAAGAAGGGGCCGAGCAAGGCCACGGTGAAGGCCATGCAGGAGGCTCTGGCCAAGATGAAGGAGGTGATGCATTCTGGGAAGCGTAGTCACAGCTGAGAACTGTGTGTGTGTGTGTGTGTGTGTGTGTGTGTGTGTGTGAGATGTTAAAGACTTCCTGTTTGTCTTTAGGAGGAGGAACAGGCCAAGCGGGAGGAGGAGGAGCGCCTAAGGAGGCTGGAGGAGATGGAGAAGCAGAGGGAGGAGCAGGTAACACACACACACACACATTACATACACACACACACACAGGGAGACACACACACAAACACACTGTTATCTGGGCCTCCCGGTGACCTTTGACCCGTCCTGCTCCTGTTAGGAGCGTCTGGAGCTGGAGCGGAAGGAGAAGAAGAAGCAGAAGGAGAAGGAGAGGAAGGAGCGCCTGAAGAAGGAGGGGAAGCTGCTCACCAAAGCCCAGAAGGAGGCGCGGGCTCGGGCCGAGGCCACGCTCAAGCTCCTGCAGGCCCAGGGTGAGCCTCGTTGCCGCTGACAACCTCACATTATTATTCTAAGTGACAACATTATGGGATGGATCCCTTTTAGTGTGTATAGAGCAACATATCTCCACCAGACTCCATGTAAATAATCACTACTTTTATCTCCACATGTAAATGGGTGAATTAAGAGTAGCTTAGCATAAAGCCTGGGCTGACGGTGTGTTTTCGGTGCAGGTTAGCGTAGCTTAGCATAAAGCCTGGGCTGACGGTGTGTTTTCGGTGCAGGTTAGCGTAGCTTAGCATAAAGCCTGGGCTGACGGTGTGTTTCCGGTGCAGGTTAGCGTAGCTTAGCATAAAGCCTGGGCTGACGGTGTGTTTCCGGTGCAGGTTAGCGTAGCTTAGCATAAAGCCTGGGCTGACGGTGTGTTTCCGGTGCAGGTGTGGAGGTGCCGTCCCGAGATTCGCTGCCGAAGAAGAAGCCGGTTTACGGAGACAAGAGGAAGAAGAAGCAGCCGAACGCTCCGACGCCGGAAGGTACCGCTAACGCTAACGGCCGCTAACGCTAACGGCCGTAATGCTAATGGCCGGGGTCAGCCCATGTGACAGCCATCGGCCAATTAAAACTCTCTCTCTCCCTCCGGCCTAGAAACGTCAGAAGTGATTTCACCCACGCCGGAGACGCCAGAGCCGGTTGCCATGGAGACGGAGACGAAGGCAGTGACGCCGGCTGCGGCGCCTGGTGAGTTAAAGATCATCATGAAGACTTCTTCTTCTTCTTCTTCTTTTTCTTCTTCCTGTCTTCTTCTTTCCTTTTTCTCTACATATAACCCCCTCTCTCTCTGTCTCTCTGCCCCCCCTCTCTTACCCCCCCTCTCTCTTACCCCCACATGTGCAGAGGTGAAGCCAGAGGCGGCTGTAGACGACTGGGAGGCGATCGCCACCGATGAGGAGAAAGGTGAGAAAACACACACACACACACACACACAGAGACACACACAGAGACACACAGAGAGACACACACACACACACACATACACACACACACACAGAGAGACATACACACACACACACACACACACACAGAGACACACACACACCTCCATTACTGTGTGTGTGTGTGTGTGTGTGTGTGTGTGTGTGTGTGTGTGTGTGTGTGTGTGTGTGTGTGTCAGAGTTGAAGAAAGTCCACATCGAGGTGAAGGAGGAGATCTCGGCTCCAAACGGCAGCGAGGATGAGGAGGAGGAAGAGGAGGAGGAAGACGATGAAGAGGAGGAAGACGACGATGACGGAGGAGACGAGGAGAGCGAGGAAGAGGAGGAGAAGCAGGCGGCTCCGGCGGTGGGGGGGACCCAGGGGACAGGGGGGACCGGGGGGACCGGGGGAGGAGACGGGCGGCGAGGGACAGCGAGGACGAGAGCAGCGAGAGTGACGACGACGACGGGAGGACGAAGGACGAGAGACGCTACGACCGCGCCAGGAGACGCATCGAGGTAGGAGACTAGGAGTAGTGAGGTAGGAGATGCATCAAGGTAGGAGGCTAGTAGCTAGGAACTAGGAGACAAGGAGGTAGGAGGCCAGGAGACGCATCGAGGTAGGTGACTAGGAGTAGTGAGGTAGGAGATGCATCAAGGTAGGAGGCTAGTAGCTAGGAACTAGGAGACAAGGAGGTAGGAGGCCAGGAGACGCATCGAGGTAGGTGACTAGGAGGTAGGAGGCGAGGAGGTAGGAGACTAGGAGGTAGGAGATGCATCAAGATAGGAGGCTAGTTGCTAGGAACTAGGAGACGAGGAGGTAGGAGACGCATGGAGGTAGGAGACTCATTGAGGTAGGAGACTAGATGCTAGGAAACAAGGAGCTAGGAGATTAGGAGATAGGAAACTAGCAAACACTGAATACTAAATCAATCTGATAATTTGAAGCTATAATAACGTGTGTGTGTGTGTGTGTGTGTGTGTGTGTGTGTGTGTGTGTGTGTGTGTGTGTGTGTGTGTAGAAACGTAAAGCAGAGAACATGAGGAACATCGACCTGGACCGGCTGAGAGCGCCGGTGGTGTGTGTGCTCGGACACGTCGACACCGGGAAAACCAAGATCCTCGACAAGGTCCGTTAACCAGGAAGAAAGGATGACTCAGCGATTTATCTGCTCACATAGACATGACTCAGCGATTTATCTGCTCATATAGACATGACTCAGCGATTTATCTGCTCATATAGACATGACTCAGCGATTTATCTGCTCATATAGTGTGTGTGTGTGTGTGTGTGTGTGTGTGTGTGTGTGTGTGTGTAGCTGCGACACACTCACGTCCAGGACGGCGAGGCCGGAGGAATCACGCAGCAGATCGGAGCCACAAACGTCCCGAGAGAAACGATCGTGGAGCAGACGAAGATGGTTAAAAACGTACGAAAACACACACACACACACACACACACACACACACACACACACACACACACACACACACACACACTGTTTGTATTTTAAAATGACTTTTGTTTTGCAGTTCGACAAAGATAACCTGCGGATCCCGGGCATGCTGATCATCGACACACCTGGACACGAGTCCTTCAGGTAACAGAGCAAACTCCTTAGAGGGGCATTATGGGATGGATCCCTACAGAGATAGACCTCTTAGTTAAAGAGCAAGATCCTTTGTTTAAGTAGTTATTATTAACATGGTGTCTGGTGGAGATATGCTGCTCTATACACACTAAAAGTAGTGATTATTTACATGGAGTCTGGTGGAGATATGCTGCTCTATACACACTAAAAGTAGTGATTATTAACATGGAGTCTGGTGGAGATATGCTGCTCTATACACACTAAAAGTAGTGATTATTTACATGGAGTCTGGTGGAGATATGCTGCTCTATACACACTAAAAGTAGTGATTATTTACATGGAGTCTGGTGGAGATATGCTGCTCTATACACACTAAAAGTAGTGATTATTTACATGGAGTCTGGTGGAGATATGCTGCTCTATACACACTAAAAGTAGTGATTATTAACATGGAGTCTGGTGGAGATACAGACATGTTCGAAATAATAGCAGTGCCTCAACAGCAGCAAGAAAATCACTGGTTTTATTAACATTTCAAACTCTATACCCCAGATAAGTTTCTGGGGGGTAAAATAAAGGTATAGAAAACCAACAAACCCAACAGGACAGCCATGCATACTGTGGATTCTGTGAAATTGAATGATTAACTGAAAAGGGTGTGTTCAAAAAATAGCAGTGGTGAGTTCAATTAGAGAGGGCATCAATTAGGGAGGGTATTCTGGGAAAAAGGGTGTTAACAGGTGATCCGTATTTAAGGATCAAGACAACTGGCATGCTGGCTGTGCATTTCTCCTGAAAAACAATGAAAATGGGTCGTTCAAGACACTGTTCTGAAGATGAGCGTTTCCTAATAAAAAAATTGATTAAAGAAGGAAAACATACAAAGAGGTGCAGAAAATCATTGGCTGTTCAGCTAAAATGATCTCAAATGCCCTGAAATGGGAGCAAAAACTGAAAAACGAGGAAGAAAAAGAAAGACAACCCTCGAATGGACAGAAGAATAGCCAAACTGGCGAAGACTCAGCCAATGATGGGATCCAAGAGGATCAAGCAAGACCTTCAGTTGACAGTGAGTACTGTGACAATCAGAAGACGTCTTATTGAGGTTAACCTTCCAGCAAGAAGCCCCGCAAAGTCCCACTGCTGAGAAAAGACATGTGCAGAAGCGTTTACAATTTGCCAAAGAGCACATTGACTGGCCTGAAAAGAAATGGCATAATATCTTGTGGACAGATGAAAGCAAGATTGTTCTTTTTGGGTCTAAGGGTCACAGGCAGTATGTCAGACGCCCTGCAAACACAGAATTCAAGCCACAGTACTCACTGAAGACCATTAAGCATGGTGGTGCAAGCATCATGATATGGGGATGTTTTTCATACTATGGTGTTGGTCCGATTCACCGCATACAAGGGATCATGGATCAGTTCCAGTACATCAGGATCCTGGAAGAGGTCATGCTGCCATATGCTGAGGAGGAAATGCCTTTGAGGTGGACCTTTCAACAGGATAATGACCCCAAACACACCAGCAAGCGAGCAAAAGCATGGTTCCAGATGAACAAGATTCAACTGATGGAGTGGCCAGCACAATCCCGGACCTTAATCCCATTGAAAACTTGTGGGCTGACATAAAAGTGCAGTGCATGAGGCAAAACCAAGAAACGCTGAGGAATTGTGGAATACAGTGCAATTATCCTGGGCTGCAATACCTGTGGAACGATGCCAGAAGTTGGTTGACTCCATGCACCACAGATGTGAAGCAGTCATCGGAAACCGTGGTTTTGCAACAAAATATTAGTTTAGGATACTCAGCTAGGTTCACTTATCAAGAATTTCTTTGTTTGTACAGTACATTTTTGAGTTTCCAAGGAAAGATGGCAACACTGCTATTCTTTTGAACATGCCATTTCTTACTTTATTTGAAATATTATTATTATTATTTAAGTTTTGATGACTTTGCGCAATTGTTTTGCTTTGGAATAGAATGTACTGTGTCCCCAATGTATCTGTGTTCATTAAAGTACAATTTCTTTGAAGAATTTTGACATTTACTAATTTTTCTAAAGGCACTGCTATTATTTCGAACACAACTGTATGCTGCTCTATACACACTAAAAGTAGTGATTATTTACATGGAGTCTGGTGGGTTTTGGTGTCCAACACTGATTGTAATCTCTGTGTGTGTGTGTGTGTGTGTGTGTGTGTGTGTGTGTGTGTGTGTGTGTGTGTGTGTGTGTGTGTGTGTGTGTGTGTGTGTGTGTGTGTGTGTGTGTGTGTGTGTGTGTGTGTGTGTGTGTGTGTGTGTAGTAATCTGAGGAACAGGGGCAGCTCTCTGTGTGACATCGCCATCCTGGTGGTGGACATCATGCACGGCCTGGAGCCGCAGACGCTGGAGTCCATCAACCTGCTGAAGGAGAAGAAGTGTCCCTTTATCGTCGCCCTCAACAAGGTCCGTTAATCCTACGGTGAGAAAAACCACGACGACCCTCCGTTACAAAGCGTAACGCGTTGCTTTCCTCGCCCGCCCAGGTGGACCGGCTGTACGACTGGAAGAAGAGCCCGGAGACGGACATCGTGACGGCGCTGAAGAAGCAGAAGAAGAACACCAAAGATGAGTTTGACGAGAGAGCCAAGGCCGTCATCGTGGAGTTCGCTCAGCAGGTGTCAATCATTACATCATCACTCAGGCAGCCAATCACAGACACACACACACACACACACACACACACACACCGAGACACAGACACACACACACACACACACACACACACACACACACACACACACACACACACACACACCGAGACACAGACACACACACACACACACACCGAGACACAGACACACACACACACACACACACACCGAGACACAGACACACACACACACACACACACACCGAGACACAGACACACACACCGAGACACAGACACACACACACACACACACACACACACACACACACACACCGAGACACAGACACACACACACACACACACACACACACACACCGAGACACAGACACACACACACACACCGAGACACAGACACACACACACACACACACACACACACACACACACACACCGAGACACAGACACACACACACACACACCGAGACACAGACACACACACACACACACACACCGAGACACAGACAAACACACACACACACACACACACACACACTCACTCACTCTCACACACACACTCTCACCCACACACACACACACACTCTCACCCACACACACACACACACACACTCTCACCCACACTCTCACCCACCCACACACACTCTCACACACACACACACACACTCACTCACTCTCACACACACACTCTCACCCACACACACACACACTCTCACCCACACACACACACACACACTCTCACACACTCACATTCACACACACACACACACTCACTCACTCACACACACACACACACACACTCACCCACACACACACTCACCCACACACACACACACAATCTCACCCACACACACACACACACACTCTCACCCACACACACACACTCTCACCCACACACACACACACACACCCACACACACACACACACACACACACTCTCACCCACACACACTCTCACCCACACACACACACTCTCACCCACACACACACACTCTCACCCACACACACACACACACACTCTCA
>JABXJD010000400.1:290000-292500 GCA_013375575.1 Percina caprodes | reverse complement strand
GGAGATATGCTGCTCTATACACGCTAAAAGTAGTGATTATTTACATGGAGTCTGGTGGAGATATGCTGCTCTATACACACTAAAAGTAGTGATTATTTACATGGAGTCTGGTGGAGATATGCTGCTCTATACACACTAAAAGTAGTGATTATTTACATGGAGTCTGGTGGAGATATGCTGCTCTATACACACTAAAAGTAGTGATTATTTACATGGAGTCTGGTGGAGATATGCTGCTCTATACACGCTAAAAGTAGTGATTATTTACATGGAGTCTGGTGGAGATATGCTGCTCTATACACACTAAAAGTAGTGATTATTTACATGGAGTCTGGTGGAGATATGCTGCTCTATACACACTAAAAGTAGTGATTATTTACATGGAGTCTGGTGCTGGGGATTTTGAGGCTGTTTCATGTTAAAGTAAGATATCTAATATTTAATGCAATTACGATGCATTTGAGAGCAGGACTAGGAAACCTTGAAACTACAGCCTGGGAGGTCCTGGCCTGGCTCGGCCTGGCTCGGCCCGGGTCCCAGGTGGGCAGCGAGCCAGACGAGATGTAAACCTGTGATGTTGAATATTAAAGTGATTAAAGTTCCTGTAAGAAGTGACGAGACGTTTGAAAGTGTGTCGACCTGATGTTTTTATGCTTTTTCTGATGTTTTTTTTCTATTTTTAGATTTTTTTAAATGTTTTTTTAACCTTTTTGATGCTTTTGAAGGTTTTGTGGCGTCTGCGTGAGGAATGCGGAGCGTGGAAATCAACAGGAAACATTAAAGAGAAGAAGAAGAAACCATCGTTATTAAATGAGAGCTTTTAATGTGAAACTCAACAGGAAGTCAACATTTCATGACATTATATACAATTCTTAAAAAGTCTAAAAATTTATTAAAGAAAATCAAAAAATGTGTGTGTGTGTGTGTGTGTGTGTCTCTGTGTGTGTGTGTGTGTGTGTGTGTCTCTCTCTGTGTGTGTCTCTCTCTCTCTCTCTCTGTGTGTCTCTCTCTCTCTGTGTGTGTGTGTGTGTCTGTCTCTGTGTGTGTGTGTGTGTGTCTCTCTCTCTGTGTCTGTCTCTCTCTCTGTGTGTGTCTGTCTCTGTGTGTGTGTGTGTGTGTCTCTGTGTGTGTCTCTGTGTGTGTGTCAGACGGCGGTGGGGATGAAGGTCCCGTGCAGGTCCAGGTTCACGCTGGCGGGGACGGCGGCCCTGGCGACCTCCCGGAAGGTTCTGGCGTCGAGGACGAGGAGAAACGGAGAGATGGTCGGATCAGGAGACACGACGGAGGACAGGACGACGCCTGGGAGGACAGGAGAAGAAGAGGAGGTCAGGGGGTGTGTGTGTGTGTGTGTGTGTGTGTGTGTGTGTGTGTGTGTGTGTGTCCTCACCATCGTCTTCCTCCGTTGCCCCCGGAGACGCCACGAACACCGGCTCCGAGGGGAAGCAGTTCTCCTGACACCACTCGACGTGTTTCCTGGTGACCACGTCCACCTTCGCTATCTGGGGACAAGGATAGACCTCAGAGACCTGCCCCGGACCTCAGAGACCTGCACCAGACCTCAGAGACCTGCACCAGACCTCAGAGACCTGCCCCAGACCTCAGAGACCTGCCCCCGGAGCTCAGAGACCTGCCCCCGGAGCTCAGAGACCTGCCCCCGGAGCTCAGAGACCTGCCCCAGACCTCAGAGACCTGCCCCAGACCTCAGAGACCTGCCCCGGACCTCAGAGACCTGCCCCGACCTCAGAGACCTGCCCCGACCTCAGAGACCTGCCCCGACCTCAGAGACCTGCCCCGGAGCTCAGAGACCTGCCCCCGGAGCTCAGAGACCTGCCCCCGGAGCTCAGAGACCTGCCCCAGACCTCAGAGACCTGCCCCAGACCTCAGAGACCTGCCCCCGGAGCTCAGAGACCTGCCCCCGGAGCTCAGAGACCTGCCCCAGACCTCAGAGACCTGCCCCCGGAGCTCAGAGACCTGCCTGTTCTGGATTGGCCCATCCAGAACCTTGACCTAGACCCAACGGAGCCTCTCTCTGTCTCTGTGTGTGTGTGTGTGTGTGTGTGTGTGTGTGTGTTACCTTGTTGGGATGGGGGCACCACTCCACCCGGGACCCGTAGAAGTACCGGTACTTCCTGCCGTTGAACTTGTAGTTTATCGCCGGCAGCTCGAGCCCTGCGGAGGGATGAACGTTAGTCACGAGGTTACACGGCAACGCTGTAACTATGGCAACAACGGACCTTCAAACAGCGTGTCGGGCCGGCAGTGCACGGCGCCGTCCTCCTGCATCACGGCCTCGGCCGACGTGTCCGTCAGCGTCACCAGGTTACGTCCTCGCGGAGACTCCTGCAGGACAGACTTCAGAGGGTTAGAACGTACCATCCGTACGTAGAGCGCTAGAACATACTATCCGTACGTACAACGTACCATCCGTGCGTATAGCGCTAGAATGTACCGTCCATACGTAGAACGTACCATCCGTGCGTAGAGCGCTAGAACATACCGT
>JABXJD010000400.1:277500-280000 GCA_013375575.1 Percina caprodes | reverse complement strand
ACTACTTTTAGCGTGTATAGAGCAGCATATCTCCACCAGACTCCATGTAAATAATCACTACTTTTAGCGTGTATAGAGCAGCATATCTCCACCAGACTCCATGTAAATAATCACTACTTTTAGTGTGTATAGAGCAGCATATCTCCACCAGACTCCATGTAAATAATCACTACTTTTAGTGTGTATATGTATGTATTACTCTTTAACTAAGAGGTCTATCACTGTAGGGATCCATCCCATAATGTTGTCAGACAGGAAGTACGAACCTGACAGGAAGTTGTTCTGTGCGTCCAGCAGCGTGGAGATGGTCTCCACCCAGGTCGTCTTGATGCTGGCTGAGGACGCCTGCAGCGTGAAGCGTTCCTCCGATCCCCGAGACCACAACACGAACTTACAGGGATCCCCGTCCACGCTGTCCTGCATCGCCAGGTAACTCACCTGGACACACACACACACACACACACACACACACACATATATGTATATATGATATATATCCTGAGTACACAGCAGTATATACTAGTATATAAGTACACGGTGGTACCTTGATGCAGTTCTTGAACTGGTAACCCGGGTTACCGGAGCCTTTACGCAGCAGTTCGCTGAAGATGACGATCTGCTCGAAGAGGAAGACGCGTCTGTCTTTACTGCGAGACAGGACGCCTCCGTCCTGCTCCCACACGCAGAACGTCTCCTGCTGCAGCAGCTTCCCCTGGGACGTCAGCTTCCCCTGGAGGACAGGACAGGGGGACGGGACGGGGGAAAGGACAGGAGGACATGTCAGTGTAGTGTTGCTAGTGGTTACCTTGGTACATGTCAGAGAGGCAGACAGACAGCCAGAGAGACAGACAGCCAGAGAGACAGACAGCCAGAGAGACAGAAAGAGAGAGACAGCCAGCCAGAGAGACAGACAGACAGAGAGAGACAGACAGACAGACAGACAGACAGACAGAGAGACAGCCAGAGAGACAGACAGACAGAGAGACAGAAAGAGAGAGACAGCCAGCCAGAGAGACAGACAGACAGAGAGAGACAGACAGACAGACAGACAGAGAGACAGCCAGAGAGACAGACAGACAGAGAAAGAGAGACAGAGAGAGAGACAGCCAGAGAGACAGACAGGTGTACCTCGTATCCCTGCAGGCGTCCCAGGTTCATCATGTCGTTGCAGCGTTTGGGGACGAGAGACATCAGCTCCACGGCTTTCTGCAGACACATCGTTACATAGTACAGTTAACACCGCCGTCTCCGTGGCAACACCGCTGTCTCCATGACAATACCGCCTTCTTGTAGTCACTAAGTGTCTCCTTGTAGTCAACAGCCAATCACAATGCAGGATTCTTTTGTTTTGTAAATGGACTCACCTCAATGTCTTCACAGTCGAGTCCCGCTTTGGACGTATACTTGAGAAAATCCTGAAAGACAGAGAGACAGACAGGCAGAGAGACATTGGGTCATTAAAGTTTCTCAGATGGGGACATGTGTCTCAGTGATGGGGACATGTGTCTCAGTGATGGGGACATGTGTCAGTGATGGGGACATGGGTCTCAGATGGGGACGTGGGTCTCAGTGATGGGGACGTGGGTCTCAGATGGGGACGTGGGTCTCAGATGGGGACATGGGTCTCAGATGGGGACATGGGTCTCAGTGATGGGGACGTGGGTCTCAGATGGGGACGTGGGTCTCAGAGATGGGGACGTGGGTCTCAGTGATGGGGACGTGGGTCTCAAGATGGGGACGTGGGTCTCAGTGATGGGGACGTGGGTCTCAGATGGGGACATGGGTCTCAGAGATGGGGACGTGGGTCTCAGATGGGGACATGGGTCTCAGAGATGGGGACGTGGGTCTCAGATGGGGACGTGGGTCTCAGTGATGGGGACGTGGGTCTCAGATGGGGACATGGGTCTCAGAGATGGGGACGTGGGTCTCAGATGGGGACGTGGGTCTCAGATGGGGACGTGGGTCTCAGTGATGGGGACGTGGGTCTCAGTGATGGGGACGTGGGTCTCAGTGATGGGGACGTGGGTCTCAGTGATGGGGACGTGGGTCTCAGAGATGGGACGTGGGTCTCAGAGAAGGGGACGTGGGTCTCAGATGGGGACGTGGGTCTCAGTGATGGGGACGTGGGTCTCAGATGGGGACATGGGTCTCAGAGATGGGGACGTGGGTCTCAGATGGGGACGTGGGTCTCAGATGGGGACGTGGGTCTCAGTGATGGGGACGTGGGTCTCAGATGGGGACGTGGGTCTCAGTGATGGGGACGTGGGTCTCAGTGATGGGGACGTGGGTCTCAGATGGGGACGTGGGTCTCAGTGATGGGGACGTGGGTCTCAGAGATGGGGACGTGGGTCTCAGTGATGGGGACGTGGGTCTCAGATGGGGACGTGGGTCTCAGATGGGGACGTGGGTCTCAGATGGGGACGTGGGTCTCAGTGATGGGGACGTGGGTCTCAGTGATGGGGACGTGGGTCTCAGTGATGGGGACGTGGGTCTCAGATGG
>JABXJD010000400.1:247500-252500 GCA_013375575.1 Percina caprodes | reverse complement strand
AGGCAGGTGGAGAGAGACAGACAGGCAGGCGGAGAGAGACAGACAGGCAGGTGGAGAGAGACAGACAGGCAGGTGGAGAGGGACAGACAGACAGGCAGGTGGAGAGGGACAGACAGACAGGCAGGTGGAGAGAGACAGACAGGCAGGTGGAGAGGGACAGACAGACAGGCAGGTGGAGAGAGACAGACAGGCAGGTGGAGAGAGACAGACAGGCAGGTGTGAAAATGAGTAAAGTAGGTGTGTGTGTGTGTGTGTGTGTGTGTGTGTGTGTGTGTGTGTGTTACCTGTGTGACCTGGCTCTGCAGGTGTCTGAGCTGCAGGTTCTGCTCCAGGTGTGTGTGTGTGTGTGTGTGTGTGTGTGTGTGTGTGTGTGTTACCTGTGTGACCTGGCTCTGCAGGTGTCTGAGCTGCAGGTTCTGCTCCAGGTGTGTGTGTGTGTGATCTGCGATCTGCTGCAGCTCCTTCTGTTTGTCCTGCAGGAGGCGCTGCAGCTCCTCCACCTGAGAGGAGAGACCGCCCTCCACCTCCGACAGCTCCATACCTGACACACACACATACGCACGCACACACACACACATACGCACACACACACACACACATATGCACAAACACACATACGCACACATGCAGACACAGACACACACGCACGCACGCATGGACACACACACGTTTAGACACACACGCACGCATGCACGCACGCACACAGACATGCAGACACATACACACACACGCACATACACACACACGCACATACACACACACATACACACACACATTTGGACCATCAGAATGAGGACATTTCAGCGGCATCGTGATGTTTGTGTGAGTGTGTGTGTGTGCGCGCGTGTGTATGTGTGTGTGTGTCTGCATGTGTTCATGTGTGTGCATATGTGTGCATGTGTGTGTGTGCATGTTTGTTTGTGTGTGTGTGTGTGTGTGTTTTAATCTCCATTCATGTGTGTTTTTCTTGTGTGTGTCTGTGTGTTTTCGCCACAGCAAATTCAATACGGGGGTTTCCATGGGGACCAGCTGTGTGCTTCAGAGAGCAGTTTCCATAGCAACCCCATCCCCCTTTCCCCCTCTCCCATTACCCCCAACATCATCAGAGGGTAACCGAGCCGGTCAGACTGACTGTGCCAAATGCTTTCTGGCCTATTTTTAAAATAATCATTACAGCGACCTCGTTTGTACCGTCAACTGATGATTGACGCCATGACAGACTGCTGGAGCCCCCCCTCAAGGAATGCCCCCCCCCACCCCACCCCAAGGAGAACCCCCTCCCCCCAAAACTAAAACCCTTCTTTTTAAACATAAATACATCTGCGAAATTCACCAAACCCACCAGACTCCATGTAAAAAAACACTCATTTAAGGGTCGTATCATACACTCATTCCAAGTCCAGACAGAGACGGTTTAGGACGGGACGCCCCCCCACTCAGTAACTTCCTTTCTGGAAGCACTAGAAGGCGTCCCTGAACCCTCAGAGGGGTACTAAGGAGGTCGGCCTTTCTGTTAAAGACAAAAACCCTTAAAAAAATAAAAATAAAAACTCACCAAACCCACCAGACTCCATGTAAAAAAACACTCATTTAAGGGTTGTAACATACACTCATTCCAAGTCCAGACAGAGACGCCACCCCCACCCAGAGTAACTTCCTGTCTGTGTGTCCCGTGGGCTCCACCACGGCCACGCCCCCCCCCCCCATATCTGTAAAACATGGTGGCTGTTGCCATGGCGACTCTTACCTGACGCCTGGACCTCTGTGATGTACTGCTGCAGGTCGTGACCCTGCTGGATGACCTCATAGATCATGTTGTTCATAGCCAGCCGTCGCTCCATGTGCCTGCCGACAACCAATCAATCAATCAATGTGGGAGGGGGGGCAGTGTCTCACCTGTGCTTTGGAGGGGAGGGGGGGGGCAGTGTCTCACCTGTGGATGCGCTGCTGTGCTAGCGTTAGCACCTCCGGGCTAGCCTCCACCAGCCGCGACTGGCCCAGTGCTAGCTTGTCCTGGTTAGCGTCTGCTAGCCGCGGCGACGCTAGCTTCTCCGCGGAGAAGTCCTGCGACTGTTTGTGGAGGTCCTGCTTCCAGGCGTCTATTTCCCCCGTTACCTAGGAAACGCATCCCAGTAATTACACACCATCCAGTTGCTAAGGAGCATATTAATGACTCACACTGACGAGGTGCGGACCTCCAGCGTGCACTGCTGCAGGATGCGCAGCTGCAGGTGGACGTCCAATCGGATCTTCCTCTGGTGGAAGAGCTCCTCCAGCTGAGCGTGAGACTCCTCCAGCTGCTGCAGCACTGTCTCCACCTGGGCCACCGAGCTGCCCTGGGGCCTGAAACAAACGCACCTGCACAGGTTAGACAGGCTCAGGTACATCGCACCTTCTTCTTCTTCTTCTTCTTCTTCTTCTTTTTGCCGCTTTTCTAGAAGTTTGTGTCGATTTTGCTTGTTTCTTTTTCTGTTTTGTTTTGGGGCTTTTAGCACACACACACACACACAGACACATGCACACACACACACACAGACACACACACACACACACACACAGACACATGCACACACACACACGCACACACACACAGACACATGCACACACACACAGACACATGCACACACACGCACGCATGCACACACACGCACGCACACACACGCACGATGCACGCACACACACACACACAAGCACAAACGCACGCACGCACGCACGCACACGCACGCACGCACGCACAGACACACACACGCACGCATGCACGCACACACGCACAGACACATGCACGCACACACAGATAGACACACAGACACACAGACACACACATTTTCAACATAACCCCCGTCTCCCAGCGCTACACCTTCAGCGCGTCATAACGGGCGGAGACAGGAAGTCAGCAGCTCAGAGGATTTGTAGTTCTGTTTCTAGGAACTACATCATGGTTATATCGCGCAATCACACGTGAATTTGCGAGATCTTGTGGGTCCTCGTGAACAGCAGTTGAACTACCCCCCGGGTACGGTGTCCCGGTGCGTTCGTGGCGCTGAGGCGCGTGAATCAAACGCACCCCTGCTGTATGTGTACCTGAGTTGCAGGATGAGGTCTTCTCCTTCCCGGATGACACTCATCGCAGCTTCCTGTGGGTCAGGGTTAGAGGCGGGGTTAGTGTGGGGTTAGAGGGGAGGGGTCAGGGGGTGTTAGGTTGCCATGACGACGGGAGGGGGTACCTGTGTGTTGGCCTGCTGCTGCTGCTGTTGGCTGATCAGAGCCTGCAGAGCGTCGACGGTGTCGGGACAAACAGACACGTCTGAGGAGAGCTGCTTCTGGAGGCCCTCCACCCACGCTGACAGCTGGGGGAAGAGGGGGGAGGAGGAGGAGGGAGGAGGAGAAGGAAGAGGAGGAGGAGAGGGAGGAGGAAGAGGAGGAGAAGGAGAGGGAGGAGGAAGAGGAGGAGGAGAGGGGGGAGGAAGAGGAGGAGGAGAGGGAGGAGGAAGATGAGGAGGAGAGGGAGGAGGAAGATGAGGAGGAGGAGGAAGATGAGGAAGAGGAGGAGGAAGAGGAAGAGGAGAGGGGGGAGGAAGAGGAGGAGGAGAGGGGGGAGGAAGAGGAGGAGGAGAGGGGGGAGGAAGAGGAGGAGGAGAGGGAGGAGGAAGATGAGGAGGAGAGGGAGGAGGAAGATGAGGAGGAGGAGGAAGAGGAGGAGGAGAGGGAGGAGGAAGAGGAGGAGGAAGAGGAGGAGGAGAGGGAGGAGGAGAAGGAAGAGGAAGAGGAGGAGGAGAGGGAGGAGGAGAGGGGAGAGGAAGAGGAGGAGGAGAGGGAGGAGGAAGAGGCTTACAGAAATATCAATAATGATAATGCTTCTGATTTTGTGTGTGTGTGTGTGTGTGTGTGTGTGTGTCTTACTTCCTTGGTGTGTGTGTAGAAAGACACCGCAAGGTCCAGTAGCAGTTTCCTCTGTTCCACTCTCTGGATGAACGCACACACACACACACACACACACACACACACACACACACACACACACACACACACACACACACACACACACACACAGAGACACGGAGACACACGCACACACACACACACACACACACACACACACAGAGACACGGAGACACACGCACACACACACACACACACACACACACAGAGACAGACACACACACACACACACACACACACACACACACAGAGACACGGAGACAGACACACACACACACACACACACACACACAGACAGACACACACAGACATACACACACACACACACAGAGACAGACACACACAGACATACACACACACACACACACACACATCATTGTCTGCCTGTCTGTCTGTCTGTTTACCTGTCTGTCTGTCTGCCTGTCTGTCTGCCTGTCTGTCTGTCTGTCTGCCTGTTTACCTGTCTGTCTGTCTGCCTGTCTGCCTGCCTGTCTGCCTGTTTACCTGTCTGTCTGTCTGCCTGTCTGTCTGCCTGTTTACCTGTCTGTCTGTCTGTCTGCCTGTCTGCCTGTCTGTCTGCCTGTTTACCTGTCTGTCTGTCTGTCTGCCTGTCTGCCTGTCTGCCTGTCTGTCTGCCTGTTTACCTGTCTGCCTGCCTGTCTGTCTGTCTGTCTGCCTGTCTGTCTGCCTGTCTGTCTGCCTGTTTACCTGTCTGCCTGCCTGTCTGTCTGTCTGTCTGTCTGTCTGCCTGTCTGTCTGCCTGTCTGTCTGCCTGTTTACCTGCCTGTCTGTCTGCCTGCCTGTCTGCCTGTCTGCCTGCCTGTCTGTCTGTCTGTCTGCCTGTCTGTCTGCCTGTCTGTCTGCCTGTCTGTGTGTACCTGCATGCGGAGCTCCAGATCTCTGGCTGCCTGGTAGATCTCCTCCTCCTCGCACTCTCCAGACTGAGCCAGCTGATCAGCTGCTTCCAGAAGCTTCTCTGCATTAGTGTAAGTGTTCTGAGACACACACACACACACACACACACAGACACACACACACACACACACACACACACACACACA